>JAJOOS010002731.1:0-99777 GCA_029582725.1 Solanum chiquidenum | reverse complement strand
TCAAAGATTAGACAATTTTGCTAGCTAGAATTGTAGAGTAGAAAACTGATAGAATAGCTAGCTTAATGAGGTTTGTAAAAGAGTGAGGAATTAGCTAAAAGTCCAAATAGCTAATTGGTGTACAAAATCTATACTGGTTGAATAAAAGTTAACCTTTCGACCAAAAGAAAGTTGATAACCTTTACATGGTTATCAAATAAACTAGAATTTGATAACAGTGTTGAACAAGGGCAGAGCTACGGCAGTGCTAGGGTAATCAACAAGGGCAGAGCTACGGCGGTGCTAGGTTAATCAACAAGGGCAGAGCTACGGCGGTGCTAGGTTAATCAACAAGGGCAGAACTACGGAGGTGCTAGGGTAATCAGCCAAACACCCTTAGCCTTAAATATTAGTTTTTATTTCTATATATAGAATTTTGAGCACCCTTTGACACAACCGAGAGCAGAGGTCACCGGTCAAGGGTGTGCACATAGCTCCCAGATGCGGGAAGCTCAGGTTGGATGCCCTAGAGTTGACACATAGTTCAATTATTTTGTAGCCTTCCAAGTTTTATTCTTTGAATCTAGGCCTAATTAGCTCTCAAGTAAAGAGAGCATCACACAAAAACAGAAACTCTACCCGAGAATTACTTAAGACAAACATCTAAGACAATTCGAAGCAACCAAAAAATGGTATGAAATAGTTTAAGATACCAAAAAAAAACCTAAATAGAAAAATCTAAAAAAAATCATTAAACGCAGCATTCGATATATACCAAAACAGAATTCACAATAAAAATACCAAAAATAAATTTAAAAATGCTTACGTCAAGCAAACGAAGGAGTTCGTCAAGTGAAGAAGGAGGCTCAATCAGCTTATTCCCAGCAACCGCAATCTGCTCTTCAATCTCTTTATCAAAAGGCGCCATCGTTTCCTTTCTCTCTTCAAAATCTTCCAGAAAAATCCAAGATTTATAACCTCAAATCACTCCTCAGACCATCAAACACCCGAACAAACACAAATCGAAACCCTAGAAATCGCAATTCGTTCGTGCTTTGCAGAGGCAAAAGAGATCTTGTGAAACCCTAGAAGAACAAGTGACGTTTTTTTTTTTTTTTCCAGTAGAAATACAGATGGGCTCTTTTTCGGTTTATATATTTTTTATTTTTGTTCTTTTTTGGAAAGATAATAAATGGTGTAAATTTAAAGGGTTGAATTTATGGAGGGCTTTCGTTGTTGGAAAATAAAAAGTAAAGAGATTCCCGCTAAGGGTCGGAATTATGGAGAGTTATTGAATTTCAGTTTAATTCTGAATTTCAAGTCCGCCAATTGGAATTTGAGGTACGTGGCATTTTCTCCATTTGTGATGAAAAATGTCCATATACCCTGCCTTAATTTTGTGTTTTTCAGGGAAAAAATAACTCTAATTGTTATTGTATTGTAGTAGTTTATAAATTTGCTATATTTATTAAGTTTCAATTCATTTAGATAGGTAGCGGTAGGTTAAAAAAATATTGAGAAGATATAATTAGACGGGATGTAGTATAGTTTTAGGTTATCGAGTACGTGATTTTAAATAGGAGGATATAGAGATCGTGTATTAGGATAAAAGGTTAATGTGTTTAGGTTATCGCATTATTATGCGATTGTTTTTGTTTTCTTATTAGTTGTTTAGTTTTCTCCACGGCACATTACCCTCTTTAAATATTACTTGTGGATTTCACTAGATATAATATTATTTATTGTTAAAAATATATTTTTATCAGTATAAATATTTTGAGATGCAATGTCGATCACATTAAGTGAAGTCATTATTTGTGGCAGTGCTTAAAATAAAGGTCAAAATTTTAAGTGAAAGTCTTTATGCTTAAGTAGTCATTTATAAATTTATCCTCATCATACCAAGAAAAAACGATTAATCTAGCTATAGAAGGAAAATGTTTTTTTCTTATTTGTAATTTGTCATAAGTTATTGCAAAAAAATGAGTATCATAATCAGATTAATATTTTCATTCAAGTGAGTACAGAAAACGTGCTTCACATTATTATATGACATTTTGATAAAGTTATTTGTTTTAACTATGTACATTTTTTGAATATACAAATTAAAAAATACGTAAAGTTATTTTTCATCTAACATAACCTTATAAGAAGATGGATTGTGTATAGTCAAAGTTCAAACACATTAAATTCACCATTCTCATTTGAATATTAAACATCGTATTTATGACTAAAACTTAAATGACGTTTGAAATGAGAAAATAATCAAAATAATGTGTAAAAATAAAGTTGACAAAAATTGCATAAAGCGCACTTGATTATTACGCTAAATGAGATTCATTAATGGACAAGCCTAAACTATCGTTACAATCCATAAATCTCATGCAACACACTAAGAACTCGTTTGGATTGACTTAAAAAAATAATTTTTAATCAAAAAAAGAAGTCAAACTTAAATGACTTTCAAGTAAAAAATAAAAAGTCAAACTTAAATAACCTTTTTTAAAGTCATTTTAAACTTATTTTTAACTTTGTCAAACACCTTCAAAAACTAAAATTGACTAAAAGTAAGTTTGACCAACTTAAATCAATCCAAACAGGTTTTAAATAAGTGTGTTATATGTGAATATAATATATATCTTTCATATTACCTTAAGAATATGAATTCTCTAACTTGGATGTTAAATTACTAACTAAAAACATATTATTATTATTTTAAATCAAAGTTAAATGACTTTCAAGTAAAAAAATAAAAAGTCAAACTTAAGTGACTTTTTAAACCTTTTTTAAGTCATTTTAAAACTTATTTTAAGTTATTTTTAACTTTGTCAAACACATTCAAAAACTAAAATTGACTAAAAGTAAGTTTAACCAACTTTTAAATCAATTCAAATAGGCTTTAAATAAGTGCATTACATGTGAATATAATATATATCTTTCATATTACCTTAAGAATATAAATTCTCTAACATGGATGTTAAATTACTACAATACCCGCAACTTAAAATATATTTATTTATATTATATTATATTAAAAGCAGGTACCTTTTCATATTGAAGGATTGTGACTTTTTTGAATGATTGTGATTTTTGTGTTGTGACTTTTCTACTAAGGTACAATAAACACATATTCATACTACCCTTTATTGGTTATAAATAGAGGGGCTTCTTTAATTTTAAATATAGATAACTTGAATGTTTAATAAGCATGCACCTTTACACATTGAAGGATCGTGACTTTTCCAAAAGATTGTGAATTTTCTAGTAAAGATACAATAAACACATGTTTATACTACCCTTCGTTGGCTATTAATTTATAGGTTTTCTCTCATTTTTAAACACATGTAACATCAATGTTTAATTAATATAATACCCCCAACTTAAATAAAAACAAATTTAAATATTAAATACTATAATATCCATAATTAAATACACTCAATATAATATATCTTATATGTTCTATATTTATTTATTTATATTATATTATAAGTAGACACAATTTCACATTAAAGGGTTGTGACTTTTCTGGAATAGTTGTGATTTTTTTTGATAAGGCACAATAACACATGTTCATATTATTCTTTGTTGACTATAAATAGAGGAGTTCAGTGGACTCGATTTTTTTAATTTTCCATCTTGGTTTATTATTATTATTATTGAATATTTCTTATTCTCTATTTTACTTTGTGTGTGTTTTCGCTTTATTAGACTTCTTTAATTTAATTTTTTATTTAAATTGTATTTTTATTTGGGATAAGAATTTAGTTTGAATTCTTAAAATTTTAAAGCATTTATACTATTTAGCATGGCATACACGTGCAACATATATATTTGAGAACTAGTAAAGAAAAGTCAACCAACACTTTCTTTTTTGTAGTTTAGGTTTATAAACTCATGTTGTTATTTTTTTGTAAATTAGGTTTAAGTGTGTCATAGGATTTATTCGTCCATTATATTTTATGTTAACTCTAAAACTCGATAATTTTTTGTAGTGTTTCTACTATTTTTCGTTTTTTAATTATTATTATGCTTATTATTTTGTTAATTAATATTTTCAGGTAGATGTTCATTTTGTTGTTATTTTAGGTCACGATGTTACGAGATTCAAATCTCAATTTTATTATGACGTACATTTTTTTAATACATAATCGTACTTCTATTCATACGTACATTTTTTCAAGTTCAATATGTTGTTATTTTAGGTCATGAAGTGACAAGACTTAAATCGTAATTTTATTAGTGCGTACATTTTTGTAAGACGTAAATGGTAATTTTATTAGTACGTACACATGCTGAGATAGATATATGAACTTACTAGAAGAGATATAATTAAAATAAAATGAGTACAAGCATGTGAATGGTCTTGGTAAATGATAAGATGCGAAAAGCGAGATTGAGATGAACTGTGCATGCGAATATGAGATGCACCGATGAATAGGTGTGAGAGTTTGGCTATAGATGGTTCCATGAGAGATAGAGGTAAGCCAAAGAAATATGTGAAAGAGGTGATTAGACATCATGATACAACTTCAACATATCGAAGACAAGACCTTAGATAAGAGGCTATGGATGCAAATTATGGTAGCCGGCTAATATAGGTAGATGAGAGTTACGTTGTTTTACTTATCCTTCCATATTAGTAGTCGTAATTACTCTTGTAGTTATTTGTTCTTTGATTTCTTTACTATATAATGTATCTTGTATTTTGAATATTACAATGTTATTATGTTGTAATTATTGTTCTATTTTTCCATAATGTTTTGTCATGCTATTTCACTATTTTTTGGTGGCTTCTCCACTTATGTTATTTCTTTTATCGAATTGTTATGATATACTAATCCTTGAGTTGAGGTCTATCAGAAAAACGAAAATAATTTTTCTACCTCCCAAGATAGGGGCAAGGTTTGCGTACACACTATCCTTCTCAAAATTCATTTATCAGATTACTAAAGTCGGAGTACATATTCATAGGTTGTGTTGTAGAGATGCGAAAACTTGGATAGATGTGCGATCATACAAAATTAATAAAAGATGACCGCATTTTTTAAAAGTTGCAAATAGTGCACATCGTAGATAAAATATTTGAAGGTCACTTTATGTAAAATTATGATAAATGAATATGTTAAAATATGACCGGATATATCGAAAATCACATGATATGAAGTTGTCTCAAAATGCCTATAGATTTTTATATTACTGTAGACTTAGCTAACGATAAAATATAATGAAAGAAAATATTTTATATAAATAATATTTTCAAGTTGAAAGTAGGTTTTAAACTTACTGAACTTCCATTACTATTATTGTAATTATAATTAGTATATATAAATATTTTTTCAAGTCTTATTTTATTTAGTATTAGTATGGTGATATTATGAAATAAGCTTAAAAAAAGTGAAAACTTACATAGTGGACTCCAACTCATTTGGGATAAAGATGTAGTTGTTATTGTTATTTGAGAAGAAAATGTTAAAATCATTGACAACTTTATATTTTTAAATGTTTACATTGATATAACTAATAATACATATATTACTATCCTTCAATTGTATCACTTTATATTTTTAAATGTTTACATTGATATAACTAATAATACATATATTACTATCCTTCAATTGTATCACTGGTTATAATTTTTATTAGTATCAGTATTACAATAACTAAACATTATAATTACATATAAGATATTAAATATAAAAAAAAATATCATGTGACTATTTTATCTGATATGACAAACTAAATATAGAGCATTCTAAAATGAAAAAAAAAATAGTTCATGCACGAGAACGAATTTGATACTCATTATAATTCACTTAGAAATCTTAAACATAATTATTGTATTTCGGCATGGCTTAAAAATAACAATTTTATTTAGCTTAATTTACCGTCGATTGTCAGTTATTCATATAATCTCATTTTTAATCGTGATAGTTAATTTTTGGTTATGACTAATTGATGTTATCATAATCAATTAAACTTGAGAAAGATAGGGTTGATATTAAATTGTGATTTTGTGAAGATTTATAATTGATCATCAATTATTGTATATTCTCATCTCAAAATGTGTAGATTAATTATGAATTATAACTAATTAATGTTATATGAATATAATTTATTTTGAAAAGCATGACTGACATTGAAAAGGAGGTTAGACAACCCTACAAATTTTATTTTATTTTGTATATTTTCAAATTTGAGTAGTTTTTTTTTTGTTCCTTTCCTTTTGAAAGATATATTCCTTATTAATCTAAATCGACAGTAGATATTACTATATATTTTGCGTATGATCAATTATTTGGATAATCTCATCTAAATTTGTGTCAATTAATTATGAATTGTAACCATTCAATGATATCACATCTTAATTTAGGTTGAGAAAGAATGTTTGACATTGAAAATGAGGTTAATGATAACGTTTAAATCCAATCATTAAAATGAGAAAGTGTACATAGTTATTGTTGTGTAATTTATGTAATTATAAGTTGTGATTGAATCTCACCAGAAACAATATCTAAACGATCTAGAGCAATTATTTTTTTTGCTAAATAACGGAACAATTTTATTTGGTTTATAAATATGTTCAACCATACAAAAGTGGAACTAGTCTATGGGATATAGTTTCAGTTGCATCTCTTTCTAATGCATCTATTACTAGTGAAGGAGATGCCTCAAAAATCAAAGTTTGATTGTTGATCATATATGAATCTTCATTTCTCTTCCGTATTTTGCTAGTTAGTCTGCTATTGCATTAGACTTCCTCATAATGTATTTCAGGAATGATCCTTCCATTTGAAGGAGTAGCAACCTGTGATCAGCGAAACTATGTGAGTATATGAGGTTATTACTATATAGAGTGTTAAGTAATACCTGTGAATCTGTTTCCACCAGCAGCAAATGTTTAAGTTTTTACTTTTTGCTAGGTTCAGGTCATGGTGCAAGGCTATCACTTCTGCATGTAGGGCATTTCTTGCTTTGATTTTGCATGTGAATCCCACAATCCACATTTCTAGATGATCTCTAATTACTCCCTATCAATTAAACATGCTAGGAATTTCATCAATTAAACCTAAGTCAAATTATCTCTAATAAATATTTTTTTTACTTAAAAATATAAGAATTAAACTAATCAGAAAGCGGATAAGATCACGAATGACCTTCAAAAGAAACTCAAGAATATGAAAG
The DNA here is from genome assembly GCA_029582725.1 of Solanum chiquidenum. Lineage (NCBI taxonomy): Eukaryota > Viridiplantae > Streptophyta > Magnoliopsida > Solanales > Solanaceae > Solanum > Solanum chiquidenum. The sequence continues at coordinate 92,616 of JAJOOS010002731.1, read as the reverse complement.
ATAGAAAAAATATTAATATCAAGAACGATCCATAACAAATAATTATGTACCATTAGTTAATCACGAGTGAATTTAGCTTTGGATAATAATTTTATATTATCTCTTTTGGGATAGTAACAAGACTACTGAATTGATTATTTGCAGTAAAGTTAAGAGCATTAAGAATACCATAATATATCTCAAAATAGTTTCTATTTCTAGTTTGAATCTATTAGATGATGGATAACTTCTCAAATTATTATTAATTAATCTTTTTTCGTCTCAATTTATCATTCTTAGGTTGAGATCAAAGTAAATTAAATGGGTCCTAGGATTAGCTAACTCCTTTTGAAACATTAAAGAACAAAAATTATTAAAATAATAATGAATTAACCACAACAACAATCATTTAATAGATATAAAAATATAAGATATTAGTCAAAATTCTTATATTAATTTATTTCTAAACACAATATATTCGAATAAAAACAACCAAAAAATATTCAATACAAAACAAAAAAATGAAGATTTGAATTAAATAAGTGAAAAAATCTTATTAAAATGCTTACAAATCTTCAATCTTGTTAAAATAGTATTGAATTGTTGTCGTGCTTGAAATTTAAAGAATACACCAAAAAACAAAGTTGATCTTTTTATAAGCACACAACAATATATTTTACATAAAATAAAAAGTTTTACAGTTTGGTAGACTTTAGAATATTCAATAATGAGAGAATAAAAATAGAAAGAGGAATAAAAAGGTAAATGTAAGTCAAGATATAAATAAGTCAACAAAATTAATAGTCACGTAGTAAAGGATACTATAATTAACTAAGAATGTTTCATTTCTCAATTATTACAACTACATGCACATCAAGTAAAGTAAACAACTACTATTATATTTTCAATCCAACAAAATATTTTCCAAACTTATCAATACATGATATATAAGAGAGATAGAGAGAAATTTGGAGGACCTAAAAAATTTGAAGATCCAAGCGGCTGTTTTAGTGGCCTTATGATCGAGACGACCCTATGCCCATTCATTTTTTTTCGTGACTGCATATTTAACCTTCATGATTATTTTAATTAAATTTAGGCTTAGCAAACATAAAAATCGTATTTGTATGTTATATCTATAGTTTGTATAATTGCGCTCCATAGCAAACTTTATGTTTGCTATGGCTATTAATTTGTATATTTCGGTATACATATATATAAAAAAATATGTATTTGGGTCTATTTGTATATTTCGGTATACAAATGGGTCCTGCATTTGCATATTTCGGTATACAAATGGGTCCTGTATTTGTATATTTTGGTATACAAATGGGTCCTGCATTTGTATATTTCAGTATACAAAGGAGTCCTGCATTTATATATTTTGGTATAAAAATGGGTCCTGCATTTGTATATTTTGGTTTATTTGTATAGTTCGGTATACAATGAGATGACAAAAAATATGGAATGTTTGTTGCGAATTACAAATAAAAGAAACTATGACTATAACATTTAATTTGAATTAATACTTTGTTATTTCATACAATTTTCCCTATGAATTATCACGCATTGAGTCTACACCCTGAATGTGACTGGAACTCGGAAATCATTGTTGGTCCCTAAGCGAAACCTTGATCTGACTATCTACTTAGTGGAAGACTATTACTTGCATACGAAAGCTTAAACTGATTTCATTTAAATCAATAAACTAAATCTCAATAGTTGTCTGAAAATATTAAGTATAAATGATAAAGTGTATCAAATACATCTGATAAGAAAATTAGAGTAACACTCTGTAACATCTTGCTATTTGAAAGAACTAGAAAGAAGTTAGAATTTGGAAGAGTCATTTTTAGAAAGAATAAAAATATGGAAATTTGTTAAGTTAGGTTAAATTTGAGTTTTGGGTCAACTTCAAATAACCATAACTCCTAGATCAGGATGAGTTAGGTGTGCTTCTAGATATCGTAGGAAAGATCTTGGAACTATCTTTTCAACGCCATCGAGTTTGCGCGATTTCGAGTTCGTATGAGTGAGATATGCCCATTCAAAGTTGGGTTGTTCAAATAAGGAAAGTCTAATCCGGATTTTAGGAGGGTATTATGGTCCTTTCCATACCCAATTCATTTTTTTCATTTTTAGAAGTTTAATTGGGGTCTAAATGAGATAGTTCAATTTATGCATTTACCAAATCACGCTAGGGCTTTGAGAAAAGAGGAAAAAAGGTCAGGATTTCGTCAAGATCATTAGATTTCGTTGTGAATTTCACCAAGGATTCAATTATACGAGGTATGTGAGACTATCATAGCGTTGGGTTCATTCACCCACGCGTCAATCATGTTTTTTTCAGTGAAATTCGTTTTAGAAAGTTGAAAGTATGATGTTCTTGAAGTTTGCTTTAGTTCTTGAGACTTGATGGGATTGTGGAGTTCTTGATGGAATCCTGTCGATTTAAGAGTTGTTTTGAGTTAGATTCTTGTGTATATATACTGGGCATTTGAATCTATAAAGGGATTGAGAAAAAGAATCGGATTTTAGGCGAATTAGGGTGAGAAAACGAAAAAGGAAAAAGTCGAGAAGGTTTTGGCACGCAAGTCTGTGTCACGGACTTGCTCCCCCAGTGCACAAAAATCACCTCCGCATCACGGAAAAGATGCGGACTCCTCTGTTTCAAAAATAAATTTCGCGATCAAATATTTAAATGCATCTCCGTGTTGCGGACTTGTTTTCAGACAGTGATTTCTTGATTGTTTCTCATGTTTAACTATCTAAAAACACTACTAAACATCATGAGATATTTCCTATCATAAATCACAATCCTTGAATCCATAAATTCAATTCAAGGAAAATTAAGAGTCAAGTCAAGAGAAGTTCATAGAGTTTTTCAAAAGTCTTTTACAAACATTTTAACTTTGTTTTAAGACTTAAGTTTTGAGTTGAGTAAAGAGTAAGAGTGGAGTTCATTTCTTCAAAGATTATATGGAAACTAAGTATTCTCAAGTGTTAAAAATATTTTTCACATTTGAGCAAGAAGGGAAACACCAATTTCCAAGAGAGCTTTTAAGCTAAGTTTTGAGTAATTATCTCAAACCAAATTAAAGAAAGAAGTTTTGTTTTAAAAACAATGAGCTAAGTATATTTTTGAGAGTACTATTAAGCACCGATATGGGGATGCGAATTCATAATAACTCAAGTCTCCATAAATCATGTGGCCATCATGGATAGTAAAGGATCATACTTTTTAGATGAATCCTTAAGTGCTTTTTAGCATAGACTAGTGGATCCACTTAGTTAATGCGTCCTATATGACGGCAAAGTATAAGACAGTTCTGGCAGCGTGGGCAAGACGTTGTATCACCACATAGGCTCATAGTGTTGGTTGTCGGTTAGAGAAACTCCCACAGTATTATATTACTTTACAAGTAAACTGAGTTGTTATTGCATTTCTTTAACAAATTGAGTTGCTACTATTGTTTTAAATGCTTTGTATAACTGCACCATTATTGTTGTTTACTTTGCATTTGAGTTAAGTTATTCATGAGTTGAGTAAAGCCAAGGTAAGTGTTTCTTTCAGATTCTTTTCAAACTTATGTTATTGTTGCGTCCAAAAGCACACGCAAGTGCACGTGGTCACTCAAGTAGTACAACGACTCTTTCGAGCCGAATTATCGAACCCAAGGGACTTCAAATCACAGACAACAACTTTGTTAAGTTTAAAATAGATTCATTTATGTGGCAGACAATTTTAGAAACTTGATTATAATTACTAAGTTGAACAATCTCACAAATTAAGTACTATAATCAAACAGTTTTAAACAAGAGGATTTCACAATATGGGAAAGTAATCTAAGGTTGCAGCATAACCTGATTTCCGGCATAAAATTACTTTATCCTAGCATTCGACAGACTAACATCAATATGGATTTGCAAGGTTCATTTTACGATCATGGTCTCCCAACCTCTAATCGCCTACCACCATTGACAACCTAGCTACATCGTTGAGCGGGGATAGGCATGAACCAATGGCGGAGCATTAAACTATCATCTTGCATATTAACCAAGCGCGGTATATAGACATAAAACTATCCTATATACGAAACACTCTAATTTTACTCTAGAGTGAACACACTTCCCACATTCTTTGGTCTATCACCCTATTCATCTTCCGAGTTCAAGAGCAGACAACAAGTTTATTTTAATGTTGATTATGCATTAAAATAGTTAAACAAGAATATAAGCATAAATCACAAAAACCATCTCATGCTAGAAACAAACACTAATATGCCATTAATCGTAGCTACAACCCTAGAATAAGGGACTTTAGCTACTCATAACACAAAAGATCATCAAGTAATATTTATGGATCATAAAGGAGTTTACCAAAATGAAGGAGTAGAAGAAAAGCCCTAGAAAGGGTTAGCCAAATCGCTACTCTCCCGTCTATTTAAAACTGGATAATAATAAAAATAACACACTTAAACTATTTATAGTCCAAAATAAAATACGTGACCACTTTCTGGTGTCCAGGTCCGCGACGCGGACCTATTCCCTCGCTTATAGTTGCCCACAGGAAAAACCTATCCGCGACGCGCTCCCATTGCGCACTCCACTGTTAAGTGGAGTTCCTTTTCTGCACACACATATCGGCTCCGCTACGCGGAGATGCTCCCTCGTAGTGTATTCTCTAGCTTCTTAGCCTTTTTCTCTGCAACTTCGTCTTCTAGTTTCCAACCTCTGACCAGGTGCCCTATTTTTTATCGTTCTTCTTTGCTCTTCACCCTGAAACATCTAATCATATTGGTTAGAAGACTTTACATCAAAAGACCCTCAAAACTAAAGTCCGACTACTAAAAATGCTCTCACTTAGCTATATATATGGGATAAATTGGTTATTAGGCGCATAAATCCGCCTAAGATCAGTTATGTTTAGTATTCTCCTCGCATACTCGTACATTTAATGTACTGATGTCATTTGGCCTGCATCATTTTATGATGCAGACACAAGTAACCAAGATTAACATTCAACGCCTCGTTGATCCAGTTGAGCACTCAGAGTCAGTTGGTGAGCCTCCTTGCTTTTCGAAAGACTTTTTTTTACATTGTTTTCTAGTATTTCAATTGTTAGGATGACCGGAGGTCTTGTCCCGACATCCCTTTTTGTTTTAGAGGCTTCATAGACGAGTAGTTATAGTCCTTTAGTCTTGTATTTCAGATGTTTTGCTATGAGACTTGAGTAGCCATTTTGGCTAATTTGAATGTTTCCTTAAAGACATTCTAAGTTTAATTCATAAGTTTCTTGTTTGAGATTATTTCTTATGTTTAAGTCTTCCGCTGAGTAAGTAAGTCAGGTCAAGGGTTCGCTTGGGGCCAACAATGGTTCTCGAGTGCCAGTCCCGTCCAGAGTGTAGGCCCGAGGCGTGACAAACTTTGACTCTATCTATATATGAAGTTTCTACTGTCTAAAGATAGGTGTTGGGACAGGATCCACGACAACCATAAAATACTACTGCTAAAGAAATAAAATGGGAGGCCTCACTAAAAGCCGATGAAAAGATAATCTGATCTTAGTGGAGCGCTTGTTAATGATCCTGAATACCCGAATTTGCATCATACAATGATGCAACGTCGAATAACGTCAATACATAAAATGTATGGTATGTAATAAAGCCGAAGGAACAATTATCTAAACTGAATGAAAGATTGAAAATAACTCATTTGAAGTAAAACATAAATATGAAATGAATTCATTAAAAACTTTACAAATAGGTATACAATGGTAGTAAATACTAAAATAAAATACTTTACTTTCTTGGAGGAGTTTCTCTAACCTACTACCATAACTATAAATCTTGTGATGATATAACATATTTGTAACACCCCGAAAATTTATAAGCTAAGATCTGAATCATTCTTCATTTGTGTAAAAGTTTGTATCGGGTGATTCTTATATTGTTCTTAGGTGTTAATGTCAATTCTGTAGAATTTGGATATGAATTAAGGTCACAAGAATCCCCTAGCACAAAATTGAGTTGAAAGTTTCCTGCTTAAGTTTTGATATAAGATTCTACTTAGGTCAACTTCAAACGATCATATCTCTCAGAACATAATAAATTAGGTGGCACATGAACTATCAAACTAAAGGTCAATGAGTTATCTTTTCAACACCATAAAGTTTGCCTCATTTCGAGTCTAGAGTAAAAAGTTATGATTATTTTACCAGAGACTATCATAGTAGAGTTTTCTGAGTCAATGACCTACGAATACCTTTTACGAGTTGTACATAAAGCTACAACATGTACTGTTGACTAGTGAAAAAGTACTAGAGTCAAATTTGGGGTCCAATTCTTATGGACCCATCTACGAGTCGTAGAAACCTCTGTTGGCTATAATTGGATCCGTAAAATGAACTTTTCAGCCTTAAAACTTCAAAACGAATTTCACAAATAGAATCTACGGTCCGTAGATCAAACCACAAACCGCATATGACCCCGTGGAAGATTTTCAACTGCTTTTTAAGTAGGATTTCTTTTGTCTCTTCCCACTTTTCCTAAGCCCAAACCATGATGTTTTAACTTTAAATAGAGGAATATATTCCACTAAGTACCCAATTTTCTTTTACTTTACCCTCTCAACTCCCCCAACTCAAAGAAAATCACAAAAAAAAAAGATAAAAACTAGGATTTCAAGGCTTCTAATCAAGGTTTTTTCTTCAAACTTTTTCAAGAACTCTGTTCTTTCGGGTGTGGGTGTGTAAGGTTATTCTTAGTGATGGATTGATTTCGTCCTCACGCCCTACATCTCAATTCAATCGATAGAAATTTAATCTAGGATTATAACCTTAGTTTCGAGAATTCTTGATATGAGTTAAGTTAATTGAGTGTGAGTTCTAAATTATTAATATGAGTTAAGTTAATTGAGTGTGAGTTCTAAATTCTTGATATGAGTTAACTTATGATTTTGAGTTCTAAATTCTTGATATGAGTTCTAAAATCTTGATTATGAGTTGAACTATATTAAACATTGATTTTTTTGAGTTGTGGTTCATGCTTATATTCCCACATAAACCATCATTACCTAGTTTTGATTGAAAGTCTTTTAAACAGGCATTTTTCCACATATTGATTGAAAGTCTTTTTTGAGAAGAGTTTAAGGGAACTAAATGATTCCAAAACATATCATTTCTTCATTGAAAACTGAGTACTATTTTCAAAAAGATACAAAGAGTTTTCTGAAAAATCGAGTACAAAACATACCTCTTAAAGAGTCCCTTTAAAGAACTTATCTCAACCAAAATGTATTTTTACTTGAGCTTTGAGTTATATATATATATAGAGAGAGAGAGAGAGTGAGAGAGAGAGTTCAGACAACTCACGTTCTCTATAAACCACATAGTCAGTGTGGTTTAGAATATATCCCACCGACTTTTAGGCGACTCTTCACTGCCTTTGCGCATACCTTTATAGTGGATCTATGAGTTGAGTTTATTCTATACCCCGACAAGGTATATGATAGTTCTGGCAGCATAGGCGAGACAGTGTATTATTATGAGGCTCATAGTGATGGTTGTTAGTTAGAGAAACTCCCCAATAAAATAAAGTAAATTATATTTTTATATATATATTTCAATTTATTATTTACTATTATTGTATCTTTACAGTAAGAACTTAAATGATTTTTCATCATGATTTATACTATATTTCAGTTGAGTTACCTCTAGACATTCAGTTTTGTTATTTGTTATTCAGTTATATTATACATTCAATGTACTGATATCATTCGACCTACATATTTTTGTGATACAAATTCAGGTACTTAGGATCTTGAACATGAGTTTTGTTGAGTGATCCGCTCGTTAGCTTTTGAGTAAGGCCTCTTTGCTTCTAGAGGACTCTAGTTTTTATGAGTTGTTAGTAATAGCATTTTGAGGTGTCGTGGGCCTTGTCTTGACACTCATCTTTATACCGTAGAGGCTTTATAGATCGACATTTTTGGAAAGTCTTTCAATTTTAAATGTTTTAGTTAAAACTTATGTTTCATACTAATATATTTAGAGAGTTTAAGATTCAGTAAGTTGTTTTTAAACGTTTCTTTCAGATTGATGCTTGTGTATGCTTGAGTTAGTCTTTCACTTATAGCCAGTCAACATGAGGTTTCACTTGGGGACCAACAATGGTTCTCGAATGTCGACCACGTCTAAGGTGTAGGCTCGCATCGTAACAGTCTTTCCTACGTTGCCAGAACCGCCCTATATCTTGTCGGGGTATAAGACGTAACTTAACTTATGAATCCACTAAAAGCCTTCTTGAGGTTAGCGCTAGTGAGAAGTCGCTCAAATTTCGATACGATCCTATCTACGTTGGCGGCATAGTTTATGGGGTTTGAGTTCTCTTAACTCTCACCCGAATCGGTGCTCAATACTGGCTCATATTATAATACTCACTGGGTCGAGTTCGATCTATGAAATTATATTAATAAGAAATGATATATGCTAAACCTGTATGAGTCAAAATTGGGTGTGTGCATCAATCTGTTCGATTTTATGTATTATTGGTTCGTTTATCAGTTTTTGATTTTTAAATACGCTAAATCAATAAGATATTTTTTATCAATTTTTCGTTTATCAATTTGATCCTTAATGTTTTGATTTTCGATTTAACCAATCACAAAATGCATATAAATCTTAATGGGTTATCGATTTATCGAATAACCCAATATTGAAAAATCAAAATTAAACTGATAACTCGATAATTTTTTTTATAAAATTATTTAAAATTTGCTTATGCAATAATTCAATAACATTTTTTTGATTTAATTTATAACACATCCATAATTAAAACTCTTTAGGAAGGAACGTTAGTTGAGTTTCAATTAGTTAGAGTATAGCTATTGTGAGTTGCGACTTATTTAATTCCCATAGTTAAAACTCGGAGGAACGTTAGTTGAGTTTCGATTAATTAGAGGTTAGTTATTGTAACTTATAATATAGTACTAATTAAATTAGCTTCGAGCCCACACCACCCCACTCAAAAAAGTTCCTTTGCGTAAACTCCAACTAACGAAATCTTCCTAAGTTTGGCGATTCGGCATTTTCCTAACTTTATTGTTTCCTTCCTCGTTACTACTTCTCACCTCAATCGCCGATCTCAAAATTTTCTTCATCCAATACGCTGCTCTTGTATATGAAGCCGAAAGAGTAATCAATTGAGGTAAATCACTCTCTTTTTCTTGTGATTTATACAGAAATTTGAGGATCTATATGGTATGGAGGTGTTTAAACTATGCCGTCTATTACTACTTGTTATAACCGGAAGTTTTTCTCATTTGATTCGATTTTCCGTTTCTGATCCGGGTTCGGATTGTGCTCAAACCCGGAGTGCATCTCTTGTGAACTTCACATACCAATTTTCCATGGCACAGCATCAATTACGAGGTGTGCTTAATGTAATCGATGATTGTTCGTTTAAGGTTAGTCAATTTGATATGCTGGAAGGGTCTGATGTGCGTTGGTGGGGTGCGGTTGGGGACCATTTGGAAAACCTCACAAAGGGTTTTGTAGTTTCTGAGCAGAAGCTGAATAAAACTTATAAAAGTGATGGATTTGTTGTGAAATTGATGAAGAATGTGACGTGGGATGATATAAATGTTTTAGCTGTTTGGGATCTTCCCATGGCTTCGGATTTTGGGCATGTTGTTTTGAGGAATTTGACGAATGGGACTGAGTTTTTAGCCCCTTTGCCAAGTTTGGTTAATGGGACTGTAATTAAGGGAAATGGGATGCCTACAATGTTCAATAATTGTAAGGTGTTAGCAGATAATTATAGGGTTAGGTGGAGTTTGAATGAGGAAGAGGATGTGATTGAGATTGGATTAGAGGCGGCTATAGGTTTTTTGAGTTACATGGCATTTGGATGGGCGAATCCGAATGCTTCTAGTAGTTTTATGATGGGTGGTGATGTTACCGTCACGGGGTTTAAGGAAGATTTATCTCCATTTGCTGATGATTATTTCATTACCAAGTATAGTGAGTGTATGATTAGCAAGGATGGGAGAGTTGAGGGTGTTTGTCCTGATAGTATATATGAAGGATCTGATCCGGTTGGGTTAGTGAATAATACGCGGTTGGTTTATGGGCACAGGAAGGATGGTGTGTCCTTTATTAGGTTTAGGAAGCCATTGAAGTCCATGGATACAAAGTATGATTTGCAGTTGAATCAAAATGCTACAATGAGAGTGATATGGGCTTTAGGTTTGATAAAACCTCCGGATAGCCTCCGGCCTTTTTATCTTCCACAAAACCATGGTGGTAGTTATGGGCACTTGACACTTAATGTCTCGGAACATATTGATGATTGCTTGGGGCCGGTGGATGCCGAAGATAAACAAGATCAAGACCTTGTCATTGCAGATAAAAAAGGACCACTTGTTGTTTCAACAGGTCCAGCTGTGTTTTACCCAAATCCTCCAAATCCTTCAAAAGTTCTTTACATCAACAAGAAAGAGGCACCCCTTCTTAGGGTAGAGAGGGGTGTTCCAGTAAAGTTTTCAATTCAGGCTGGGCATGATGTTGCCTTCTATATAACCTCAGATCCACTTGGTGGAAATGCTACATTGAGGAATATGTCAGAGACTATCTACTTTGGGGGCCCTGAAGCACAAGGAGTTCAAGCCACTCCCACAGAATTAGTTTGGGCTCCTGATCGGAACACGCCAGATTTAGTTTACTATCAGTCTCTATATTCTCAGAAAATGGGGTGGAAAGTTCAAGTGGTTGATGCAGGCTTACCTGATATGTATAACAGCAGCGTAGTTCTGGATGATCAGCAGGTTACTTTCTTTTGGACGTTGGCTGAAAATTCAATCTCCATTGCAGCTCGAGGGGAGAAAAAGAGTGGTTATTTGGCAATTGGTTTTGGTCGTGGTATGGTGAATAGTTATGCATACGTGGGCTGGGTTGATGACACTGGTAATGGGAAAGTAAGCACATACTGGATAGATGGAAGAGATGCTTCCAATATTCACCCAACTAATGAGAATCTGACACACGCAAGATGTAAGTCCGAGAATGGTATTATTACTATGGAATTCACCCGTCCACTACGTCCCTCTTGCGATCTGGATGATAAGCCGGAGTGCAATAATATTGTTGATCCTACGACACCACTCAAAGTCATCTGGGCCATGGGTGCTCAATGGTCAGATGACCATCTGAGTGTGAGAAATATGCACTCCGTCACAAGCAGCAGGCCTATCAGAGTGCTGCTCATGCGTGGTTCAGCAGAGGCAGAGGAGGATTTACGGCCAGTGTTAGCTGTACATGGGTTTATGATGTTTCTGGCTTGGGGAATATTGCTGCCAGGTGGTATTTTAGCTGCTAGATATTTGAAACATATCAAGGGAGATGGGTGGTTTCAGATTCATGTTTATCTACAGTATTCTGGATTATCGATCGTCTTCCTTGGCTTTCTCTTTGCTGTAGCCGAACTTCGTGGTTTGAGTTTCAGCTCCCTTCATGTTAAGTTTGGAATGCTGGCCATAGTTCTTGCTATTGCACAACCTATCAATGCATACCTACGACCTAAGAAACCTGGAGCAGGGGAGGAGGTTTCTTCAAAACGGCGTGTTTGGGAGTATATCCATGTCATTGTGGGCAGGGGTGCCATTGTTGTTGGGATTGCAGCTCTTATAACTGGAATGAAGCATTTAGGAGAGAGGTATGGTGACGAAGATGTTCATAGGCTGATGTGGGCTTTAATTCTGTGGATTCTTGTTGGCGTTTTGACAGTGATATATCTGGAGTATCGTGAGAGGAAGAAAAGGCGAGATAGAATATCCGGCAGAAGCAATTGGGTTCTGGGTAGTGGTGAGGAGGAGGACACTGACCTCCTCAGTCCAAGCCAGGCAATGGCAGAGAAAGACTCAGCTTCGTTTGACTGCATGGAAGTTCAGCTAGAACCAATGGGCAGATAAAGATTCACATGTAGGCGTGTTCTGTAAATCTGTTATCACAAATTTTGGGGTTGTTTCTAGTCCAACAGTTGCCTGTTTTGATACAAGGATTCTTGATGATAAAGATCTACATATATTACTATATGCCAAGAGACAGGTTCTGTTCCCACTTTTGGGTCCTGCAGAGGAGAGATACTCAGCTGCCTGTATTAGATACCAGCAACATTTATTGAGGTAGTTCTAACTAGGAGATATCAAATTGTTACATTTGTGTACATTAGCAATGTACGGTTGAGTTCATAGAATGGATTTGAACCATGTTCCCCCATTATTTGTCTAAATTGAAAAATGGAACATCGAGAGGAAAAGGATAAAAAGATTTATGCGGGAAGGTACAAAACAATTTTCTATTGCAGCTCAGTTTTTCTTCATGCATTATACTTTATTGTTCGGGCAATTTAAATGATCTTTTGCGCTTGACTAGAGCTGCCTCTCTATCCTTAGTGAGACTAATGTGAACTCACTTTTAATACAAGGAGAAATGTGTATTTGCTGTGTTCTTATGTCAAATTGCATGTATAATCAACATACATGAATCGATTGGTCATGTATACTTGTTGAAAGGCAAAGAAATGTAGCAGGTGTTGATGATCTTTCCTGAATAGAAACTAATGTAGCAGGTACTCTTCATGTATGTGCAGGTAATTTTAGTTGCTTAATTGGTTTGGTACGAACTTTCACTTTGTTGGTGAAAATTTGATTCCCCGCGTTATAATATCAGTTGAAAAGTTAAAGAGTGCCAATCTTGGAATAAAAAAGAAGACCCTACTGTGTTTTTCTGAGATTAATTATTCTTCGGACTTTGGTTTTATTTTATATGTTGCAAACATTCTTATACTCACTAAAGATACTACTCTTGCAGTCTAGCCCATTTAATAACCTTTTTTTTTGGTAATCATTTAATAATTAAATTCATAAATTGCGATGTATAACTTTGACAAGACTACACCTAGTGGAATTTGTCCATAAAATCAAAATCAAGAACCAGCCAACGTTGGATAAGGAGGAGATGTAACAAATTATGCTTGCTCATTTGTATTCAAATTTTATATTTTATATCCAATCAAAATTTTACAATCAAATGCAAACATATTCACTAAATAAATTTAGCAAATTCTTTTGGGAAACATGGATTAAACATGTCATTGCTATTAAATTAGACAAGTAGCTTTTTGAAACCCAATATGTCAACTTTAAAATCTGAAAAAATCGTATAAAAGAGTAAAAAGGAGGAAATAATATGTCCTTAATATTCTCCCCCAAAGACGTCTCTATTGTGGTTTTAGATATTTTATGAACTTCACCTTTTTTATATTTAGTATAAAAAAAATCATTAATTTTTATAACTTAGGCATTGATGGGTCCGTCTTTTGCAGGTTAATTTTAGATTATCTTTTACTTGTTTAAGAAAATTAAACTTTTTTTTATATACTTATATAGCATTTGATGCAATGTAAATTTCACTTCTTTGAACTTTCGTGTAGCAAAGCTATAATATTTTATTTGAATGAGTTAGTGTGTAGAGTTATATCTGATATTTCAATTAATTCTTATGTAATAGTCATATTCTCTATTAAATAATACTACTACTAATAATTAATTAATAATGAATCGTCAAATCTAAAATGTGATAATTCAAAAAAATTTATTATACATTGAAAAATCTAAAACATTTAAATATTAGCAAAATAAAAATAACTCGTGATATCTAAAATGTGATAATTTAAAAAATAATTATACATTGAAAAATCTAAAACATTTAAATATTAGCAAAATAAAAATAAAAATGGAGTTACATGTAATCTTTGAGTTTTTTTCTATGAGAGAAGAATGTGTTATATTCCGAGAAAATAATCAAATGATCATTAATGTATGAGTATTTTGGTATTTAATATATTTTATTTGATTGAAATGATTCTTAATGTATAATAATATGTTCATTTTAGTCCTTGATATATTTCACTTGATTGAAATTATTCTTAATGTATAACAAAAAATTGTTCATTTTGATTAAATCTAACAAATTTATTAAAATAAAAAAGTACAAATTTAATATGGACCTACGTGGCTAACAAAATCCAGCATTGTTGTATTCTTTGTTAGCTCCAAAGAAAAAATCCATGAAATCTAACATTATTTTCTCTATTTTTCCACACAAAATTTACTATTTTTTTAATTAAAACATAAATGAGTATTACGTCAGTGAAATAATATTTTAGAAAAGAGAAACTAGTTAATTTTGTTGAAAAAACTAAAGAAAATGATGTTCGATATTATGAAGTTCTTTATTTGAAACTAACAAAGAAGACAATAATAATGAATTTTGTTAGCCACATAGGTGCAAATTTAAATTTAAAATACTTTTTTTTTATAAATCTATTAGGATTAAGTTAAATGACAAAAATAAACCCCTTTTATTTTACCTTAAAGACCATTTCAAATTTCAATTATATAAAATATACTATTAAAGATCAAAATGAACATCGTTATCATATATTAAACACCATTTCAATCAATTAAAATATATTAAGAATCAAAATAAAATATACCCCAAAAGACTAGAGGGTTTAGATCTAACCCGAAAGTTATGAGTTCGACTTGAGGGAAAAAATTAAAATTAATCCGGACCATTTTGGTCATTTTCTTGTTATATTCCCAAAAGAAACAACAGAGAAAAGAACGGAACAAAGTTAACTCGACTCACAAAGAGGAAGACACTCCTCTGTCGTTGAAGGAACAAGTCAGTAGTTGTCTGGTACAGACCTCAAAACTGAACAAATTCCTATCTCTGTCGCTCCAACATCGATAAATTTCAGCAAATCTGAGTTCTTAACTGTCAATTTCGCCCAATTTCGTTAGTTTCTCTTGGGCAAATTGACGAACAGGTAGCAGGTGATTCATCTCTTCTTACTCAATTTCTAGTTTCATTTCGTCTAAGTTTCTGTATTGGTAATTTTATGTTACTTGATTTTGAACTCGGAGGGGCGGATCCAAGATTTTAAGTTCTTGATTGCGAGTTTGAGTATTTAATTAAAAGAAAATTGTGCAAAAGTGTACTAGTTCAAGTGAAGGGTTGTGGGGTGTGGTTGTAGCTACTGCATCCCTCATGCTATATCCACCCATGTCAAATGTAACTCAAAGATTAAAGCTTTGAGAGATATGGGAGAGTTATATTTTTGCATATCTCGTATCCCGAACCTCTTAGCAAACTCAATTGTTCCATTTTCAGATACTATTGATTTAGCAAATGAAATGGTAACACTGAGTCTATCCAATACTAGATTAGAGAGTGATAGGCTGTTTCTACTAAGTAGGCGTTTGGCCATAGATTCCAAATATTTTCACTTTATTTAATATTTATGGAGGTGGAGTTGTTTTTGGTTACACTTTAAGCAAAGAATATTTGGAATAATGTTTATACTTGGATGTACTTAAATGCAATTTCAAAAGTGAAAAGTGAGTTTGAAAACAAGTTATAAGCTGATTTCCAAATTTAAAATACAACTTTAAGTTGGATTTGAAATTCTTCATGACCACGAACACTGGTTTTCAAATAAAGTAAAAAGTTATTCCGGAAAAAAGTGAATAATTTTTGTGGCCAAATGTGTCCGCTTTGAAATTAGGTGGACCTTCTCTACTTATACAAAGATTTCTGACATGCGCCTATCACACATCTTGTACTGTACTAACTTCCGCAGGCTCATCCATTCTTATGTTCACTTTGCTTCATCTCAAAAGTTATGTTCTCTCATTTTTTTTTTTTGCTTTCGTGAACTAGAAGTTTTATGGTTTTAATTTGGTTCAACTGATTTTATGATGTTCTCTGTTTTTGGGTTTTTATGGAATGTTTAACATACATGCGTAGTTTCCCCCTTTTTTTTAATGCAGAAAATGTCTAGCCTAGTGGAGAGGCTTCGCGTGCGAACAGATCGAAGACCCATTTACAGTTTGTTTGATGACTCTGATGATGAATTTGATAAGAAGTCTGAGCCTAGACAGGAAAACTTTGAGAGAATTTTCCGTCCTGACGCGGTAAATTCCCCCTGAATATTACATTTCTATGCTAATATTTTTGTCCATTCTTTGCTTGACTAGTCTGTAAAGGGGTATGTTCTCCATATTATCTTTAGTGTACTTTGCAACTTCAGGATATGACTTAGATCCTAAAGATGAATTGGGCATAACATTGGTCATCACTAGGAAAGGCAGAGTCTTATTTTGGTTTACTACATATACGAGTGTGAATTGTCTTATAAATTGAATTGCAGCTTTATGATATGACTTAGAACCTATAGATGAATTCGGCTTTGGCTCGATCATTGCGAGGAAAGACGTATTTTTGGTTTACTTAGTTTTTCATCGAAAACTTAATCCAACATAGAGTCAAGCTTAGAGGGGAGAACTTAGCCATTCAATTTACCTTGAAGTCTATACACAATGGATAAACTACAGGATTCATGAGATCCTTGCTTACTTGAACATAATTTCTTCCCATGAAAGAAAAATATGGAAGATTGTTTTTTTGATAACCATGGTGTTTGGTCAGCTCATGCACTTCGATTAATTCTACGGAGTACATGCTATCTCCAACCAACACAGTACCAACACAAATACTGGGTAACTCTATCCAATAAGGCTTGGACAAATGGAAACTAATTACCTAGTATTTTTGCCTTCGCTAGGATTTGAACTGAGACCTCATGGCTCTCAACCCACATCATTGACCACTAAGTCACACCCTTGGGCTGCTCTAATGCAGACCTCAAAACTGCTACCAAGTGAATAAAATATACTAGAAGCTTTTATATTAGTAACTGTGGAAAGTCAAATAAAAGTCATTCTAGAACAATGAAATATTCAATCTGAAAATGCAGGGTGTAGTTAAGACACTACCCCGAATATACTATCGAATGCAGCCGAACTTCGTAAGTAACTTTCTTCCATTCATATACAGGCTAAAAGAGCGAAGTCCTAAATGTTTCATTCAAGGAATCCAATAAGTTATACTGACTTTCTACTTATGTAGATGTTTCTAGATTTTGCAAAGCACAGATGAGTCTTGCTTTTACAAGCTATCTTTCTGTACACTTGTCGACAGCCCCTTAATTTTATAATGGTGTTGCTCCCTTTTGATTGAAATTTGATTCTTTCCCCCTGTTGGATGAAACTGAAAGTTTTTGTTTTCTCCATTCAGAAAATACCTTTCCGCTCTAGTTCATTGAGGTGACATACATTGTATTTCTTAACTTTAGCACTTTGTCCTTATGGTATTCGTGTAGTGCATCATATTTTTACTATTTGACTATTTGTCATTCCCTTTTGGTTGACCTGTCGAAAACAAGATGCCTCTGGCCTGGTATGGTAGATAGCAGGCTTCTGAAAAGTAGTAATGAGTGGTATGTGCCGACCTCCTCATCTAGAGTCAAGCGTTCCTTGTGTCTTTGAATAAAATTGCTTCATCTCTATGCTACTTTGTGGAATTCACTGATCTAAATGGAAACAAAAATCAACTTCACAGTTTGTAACTGCATTGCCATACTTGTTTTCTTTGCAACAACAACAGCATACCAGTGTAATCCACAAGTGAGGTCTGGGGAGGGTGATGTGTACACAACCTTACCCCTACCATGTGAAGTTAGAGAGGTCGTTTTCTTTGCATGCACTTTTTTCGTTGCATGGTAATGATCTTCAATACTTTTACTTGCACCGGAAACTGATGAAAGTTCACTTATAGAAAGATGAATCCTGTCAAGCTTGTGGAGGAGAAGGTGATCTTTTGTACTGTGAATCGTGCACTTATGCTTACCATCCCAAGTGCTTACTTCCACCACTAAAAGCTCCTTTTCCTAGCAGTTGGAGGTGCCCTGAGTGTGTAGGTTCCTGTCCTCTTGAAAATTTGTCTGTACTGTCAGAGTTTTTCTTTGTCACTATGATTTACCATGTTTTTGTAGGTAAGCCCCCTAAATGATATTGACAAGATATTGGATTGTGAAATGCGCCCAACTGTTGCTGATGATAGTGATGCTTCTAATAATATGGGGTCGAAGCAAGTATTTGTTAAACAATATCTTGTGAAGTGGAAAGGATTGTCGTATCTTCACTGCATATGGTATCTCTTTGCAACAACCCTTTCTTTGCTGCTACTTTATTTGCTCTGGGCTCTGTTTCAATTTTGACAATCTAGTATCATATGAGAGCTTCTTTTAGTCAGTGTTATCAAACGTGAAAAGCGCAAAAAAGCTCTAAGGTCCGTTGGGGATTTTAGTGCAAATAAAGCATAGTGTTCAATGAAGAAAGACATGGAAAAAAATACAATATGTATGTGTAATCCAAGACTAATAATTATAAGTATGAATAACGAATATACAAACAATAATTTGAAAAAAAAAAATGATAATGTGAAATATCAGTTGTTTAGCGTCGCTTATTTAGGATTACGCTCACTGTCAAGGAAAAGTATGCCTAAGAGCCATGATGATGACACTGAAGCGCCTACTAAGCGACGCAAAGCACTCAATATGTTTGAGCCTTGCTTCCTGGCTTAAGCGTGCCTTTGAAGTGCTTTGATTCATAGTACTGTTATTAAAATTTTCTTAACCAGTTGACCATTTCTCAGACTAGTGCTAGATTTCTTTTTATTTTTATTTTATCATGATTATTAGATTTTATTGCTCCTTGTTAGCAATTTTTTCTTGCGTTGTAAACTGCAATTTTATGTTGTTGAAGTTATATTCTCTTATCAAATTTCCAGGGTGCCTGAAAAAGAGTTTCTGAAAGCTTACAAGTTGCATCCACGTCTTAAGACTAAAGTGAACAACTTTCATCGTCAAATGTCGTCAATGACTAACTCCGAAGAGGACTATGTTGCTATTCGATCTGAGTGGACTACAGTTGACCGAATTCTTGCTTGCAGGTTATTTTTTTTAGAGTAGATTAATAGATTTTAATTGAACTATGGATCAGTCTAAACATTTTCTTTCAAAGCTTACACTATCTGCCTTGTCAGGCCAAATTTTAGTCGTTTCTACAAGGGTAGAACTTTTTCCTTGTGCTAAAATTTTCTCTCAGCTAGTTTGCCAATTTTTTTTCTCTCTCAGCTAGAGATTTAATCTGTGAATGGAAAAATGAATGTGATCCTAGAGGGAAATTTTTTGTGGGAACACATGAAAAATTCATGAGCCTTGGATCATAAGAGTCCATAGGTAAGTCTTGAGCTTTTGTTTTGCTAGTGGAGTTGCTGATGATGGACAGTTTTACTTGAGACTTCATAGTGTCAGGCACATGTTTACCTTGATGTAGTAGTGGCCATAGGTTTGAGGGTTAAAATGATGCTTAGTCTATAACTTTTTTTATACGGTAAATAATTGTATTAATATTGGGGAAATCCCGGTTTACAGCAAGAAAGATGCTTAGTGGAGATATATTTTTGTTATTCTGAATGTGATTTGTGGGACTGTTAACTATAACCGGAAAAAATGTTCGTTCGATTAACTGAACAAAATTCTAATCTAGAAACATTACAGATTTTACTTCACAAAATAACAAACAAAGAAAATGTTGCTTCTGCATTGACTTAAATGAAACCGAATTTACTATTACAATTGCTCATAAACTTATAAATGTTATCACACGTACCCTTCCTTTTTTGGTACGTTCCTATTACTCTTATACATGTTGCTTTAGGAATATTGTCATAGTGTTTGCAAAATACAGGTGTAATTGTTAATCTATAGTTCTGATTGATAGTTTTGCAAAGTAAAAGTTGCTAATAGTTTTCAGGTTTTGCAAAAAAATCAAATGAAATTACAATTGTTTGTAAAAACATGTATCCCTAAAATAATTATCCAAACAGAATATTTTTATGAAGACTTTTTTGAAAGAACTCTTTTAGGAAATATGTCAAAAAATGGTCTAGCTTAGATCTACTTGAAGGGCCGGGGGGGTAGGGGGTGAAGCTAGAGTGTTGCTGATGCTATTATAAGGAAAATGGACCTTAGACCTAAATCAACCCAAAAGTTAGCTTATTAGGCCAGATTTGCCCAAGACCATATGAGGAGGCAACAACCAATTTTCTCAACTAATGTGGGACGTTCTAACATTATTGCATGGCAGGGTTGGATATTTGGAGCCTGAACTATATAATATGAGAGTCAAACATTGGGCAAATCTAGAGTAAGAATGGGTCTGACCATGCAAGGAAAATGAATATTAGGCCTAACTCAACCCCAAAAGATAGCTCATGGGATGAGGATTATCCAAAAACGTATAGGGAGACAACAATTTATTTTCTCATCAAATGTGAGACACAACAACAGTTCAAGTCCCCCAGTACTCTGGTTGCTGGACGTATTGATTGTGGGCAACATAACACCAAGCCTAACATTGAGTAAGTCAAGAATGGGCATTAGTCTGACTCTGAAACCATGTAAAGTAAAATGATCATTGAACGTGACTCAACCTAAAGACAATTTATGAGGTGAAGATTGTCTTTTTTTTTTTTTAATCCAGTAAAAGATTTCATTGATAATAACAAGGCCAACATGGCCATATACAAGAGATATACCAAAAAGGAGAAACCTGCATAATTTGGTTTTCTCCAAAGGACACCCTATCCTTTATAGAAACAGGAATTACATGGGTGCGCCAAAAAAAATAAGGGATCGGAGACTACCTTTCAATTGAGCAAAGCTCATCTCCACACCCTCAAATTCTCTCCTATTCCTCTCTTTCCAAATGACCCACATTAGCGCAAAAGAGTAACATGCCTCACCTTGTGCCTTCTTCTTCTAGCTCCACTCTTCCAACTGATCATCAACTCCTTCACAGACCTTGACATTACCCAAGAAACACCAAACCATCTGAGTATATCTCCCCATAACCTCGTGGCTCCAAGATCATATTAGGAGGCAATGGCCAGTTCTTCAACCGATGTGGGGCATTCGAATAACTATGGCCAAAAATTAACTTTATTATTGTTTTAATAACAGTTCACACTTTTTAATGATCTTTTTTATGGTTATGCCGGCGATGATAGATGGATCTTGTGTTAGAGTTTGTGAAAGTCTGACATAATGCTTCCTTTCCACCGGTTTCTTGAAAGTTGTCAATCCCACTTCTTCCTCTTGTCTCAGTTCGACCTCCAATGATGAGCCCGTGCAAAACTTGCCTTTGTTAGAGCAGGATCGATAGGCTATTAGATTGAGTTGAATGAACCTGTGCCTATACCTTTCTAGGCTCCTAGTGCTAGCTGTATCCGTCGGAGGTGAGGGCTCTACGAAAGAGCATTCTATGGCTCAATCAACAGGTGAGCCTGTGCCCTCACTCTCTTTTTTGTGCTCTCTCTCTTCTGTCAGTCTGTGCCCCGATTTCTTTTTCTCCAGTCCTGTATGGCAATGATAATTTTTTAAGAAGTGAATGTTAAAGCTTTAAGTTTGTAGAAGTCATATTGTTAAATTGCTTTTTGATTAGTGGAAAGTTTTATTAAGAAACATCGAGTCAGTGCCAAAAAATATATCTACAGATTGTGTATATTACTTAACCCGAGTTATTCAAGCTTGTCTAGGTATCAACAGAACACAATATTCTCTCCTACACGAAAAATACAAGTGAAATGAAAAGGATCTTTTAATGCTTTCTGTTGAGCTAAGACACTTTCTACCCTGTTCTTACTATTAATTTCTCTCATTCCATATACTCCAAAAGAGGTGTCAATATGATGTTTACCAGGCTGCGATTCTTTCATTTTCAATCCTTTGTAATCTCCTTCAGTCCTACTTGTATTTTTTTTTCTTGACTGTCCTTGGTAACAATCATGATATGTTATTTAACTAGAATACAAGGATAAGCATCTGCAAAGCCAACCTGCGATTCTAAGGAGAGGTCATATTGTTAAATTATGGTGACGTCCATAACGAAAATAGCAAACTACAAAGTAATCTCATTTGAGAAAGTTAAGAGTTTTATGAACAATGTGCTCCTATGTGAATCACCTTCTTTTCATAGTCAGGTGGTTTCTTGTTTATGGTGGGAACTGGGAAATTCTGAGATGGTTCAGATTTAAGTGTGTGATCCCGAGCACTGTGAAAGAAACAATGTTTAGTTGGGCCTTTAAAAGAAGGAAGAGAAGATGCAGGGAGTGTGATTTTGCTCCTCTGCACTTACGTGGATCATATGGAGAGAGAGAGAGAGGAATAAGAGAGCTTTTGAGGGAGTAGTGAAGGACTTTAAACACTTATGGAATAGTCTATTTCCTTGTTTCTTTTTGGTTCACCCACAAGATTCCTACATGTATAGATGATTGGTGCTATTTGTAGAAAATCATTTTTTGTAAGGTTTTCTATTTTTCGGTATACCTCTTGTATAAGGACACACTATCAACAAAAAACAAGGGGGCCTAGGTATAAAGAATCTCAGCAAACAGAATGCATGCCTACTACAAAAATGGTTATGGAGATTTTGCATAGAAGATATGGCTCTGTGGAGAAGGTTCATCACAGAAAAATATGGGCTGCTCAATCAGTGGACAACTGAGGAAGTTTTGGGTACTTTTGGGTGTAGTGTATGGAAAACCATCAGGAGATTATGGACAAAATTCAACGTCAATATTTCATTCAGAGTGGGTGATGGAGTGAAGATTGATTTTTGGAATGAGCTTTGGATAGGTGATGATACTCTAAGAAGCACTTTTCCTCAACTATACATCATAAGCCTTCAAAAAAATGCCACTGTATCTCAGGTTTGGAGCCAGCAAGGGTGGAACCTGATTTTTAGAAGAGCTTTGAATGACTGGGAAATTGATGGAGTAGCAGGCCTACTTCAGGTTTTAAACTCCTTTTCAGGTATCTCTATGGGGCCAGACAAACCAGTTTGGAGTCTACATAGTAGAGGTTTTTTTACCGTAAAATCTTGCTACTGGCAGATGAACAACAGGCAATCTTTGATAGATATATGGCCCTGGAAGTTAATTTGGAAAGTCAAAAGCCCACCGAAAGTTTCATGTTTCGCTTGGCTTGTGATCAGAAGAGCATGTCTAACTCATGAGGTGTTACAAAGAAGAGGTTTACATATTTGCTCAAGGTGCTTTATGTGTGATCAGGAAACAGAGGTAAATAGTCATTTGTTTCTACACTGCAAAACAACTGCAAATATGTGGAACATGTTCTTACGTATTCTGGGAGTAAGTTGGGTAATGCCTAAAACCACTCTGGAGCTACTCAACAGTTGGAAAGGAATTGGAAGAAGAGGGCAGAGCGAAGATTGGTGGATGAACATTCCAATTTGTATCTGGTGGACTTTATGGAAGGAAAGAAATACCAGATGTTTTGAAGGCAAAAGCTGCAACACACAGAAGATCAAAATGAAATGCCTAAGCCTTTTATTTTTTTGGTGTAAACAGAATATGGTGGGGGAGGTAGTAACTCTAGTTGATTTCATAGGCAATTTGTAAAGCTTTTTAGTTTTTGAAGAATGTGTACCACCCATTGTGTGTTGTAAGTGCCCCGCCTCATCATTCTTCTTCTGATGATTTTTTGTGAATACAAAGTTACTTTCTCAAATAAAATAAAATAAAATTTATTACTTCATCAAAGAAAAGATGAACAGTGTGCTCCTATCAAGAACTAATGTAAGCCTTGAGAATTAAGATTCATCTAACTTAGTGAAACTTATTTTTGTAGATCTGTATATCATACTATGTTATTTGTGATAATTGTTCTTATTGCATTTTGCCATGTACTGAAAATCTTGGTATATTGTAAATGCTTAGAATGATTTAGAGAGTTGTAGATTACTTCACCTATTGCATTAATGATTTTGGTGCTAATGGAATAATGTGATGAGTGATGACTTTTGTGGGAATATAAGATACCAAGTGGCCAAAATGTGCAAGAATCAGTTCTGGAAAGGGGAAACAGAGATGGTGTAGTGATGTTACCTATGTCAAGTTTTTCTGACCATGTAACATATCTAGCCTAGGTTTCTTTTAGAAAGTTTATCTCTGTTAGTAAGATAGATTATGTTTGATGCTTGCGGTTATTTTGTGCTAATTCAAAAATTTCCCTCATCTTTTGTGGTTCTGAAAGAACAAGTGAGCAATGTATAAATTTTAGCAGAAATTGTTTTGCTTATAACACCTATTTTCTTTAGTTTTTTTCTTAAACAGTTCATTTGTGGTGTATTATTTGGGATTTAGTCAGTTTCAGGTTTAATTGCACTAAGTAATTGCTATTGTACTTACAGGGGAGAAGGTGAAGAGAAAGAGTATCTTGTTAAGTGGAAGGAGCTTTCTTATGATGAGTGCTACTGGGAATTTGAATCGGACATTTCTTCTTTTCAGCAGGAAATTGAACGATATCATAGAGTTCAGTCTCGAGTTGACAAAGCGTCTTCAAGTAAACAAAAAAGTGTGCCTAAAGAGACTACTGAATTAAAACTGAAACCCAGAGAATTTCAACAGTATGAAAGGAGTCCCGAATTTCTTTCTGGAGGTATCCTCGATTTTTCCTTTTTTAAAATCATTCTATTCATCTGAAAGAATTCTATTAATCTTCATTTTTTTGGTTGAAATAAAGGCTCACTGCATCCGTATCAGCTTGAAGGGCTGAATTTCCTACGTTTTGCTTGGTCTAAACAAACACATGTGATACTTGCAGATGAGATGGGGCTTGGTGAGTTTATTTTTCTTCTTCCCCTGTTGCTAGTCTTTTGTCATATCATTTTCTTATATAATAATTACTTCTATGTGACTTCTAGGTGAATTAGTGTTACTACTCGTGTCGACATATAGTTTCTTCTATAACTCTGCGGCGTTGTTCTTTTCTGATGCATTATATGGCTTGCAGGCAAAACAATACAGAGTATTGCATTTCTAGCCTCTCTTTTTGAAGAGGATATCTCTCCACATTTAGTAGTTGCTCCTCTTTCTACATTGAGAAATTGGGAGCGGGAGTTTGCCACTTGGGCTCCTCAAATGAATGTGGTAAGTTGGATTCTTTTTGATTTATATCATGAATATTTGATATACTTTTTCTAAGGAGAAGTGATGCTGTAGGTTATGTACGTTGGTTCTGCACAAGCTCGTGCTGTTATTAGGGAATATGAATTTTTCTTCCCCAAAAATTCTAACAAGATCAAGAAAAAGAAATCTGGTCAGACAGTTGGTGAAAGTAAGAAAGATAGAACAAAATTTGATGTCCTTCTGACATCGTACGAAATGATCAACATGGACTCGGCCTCTTTGAAGCCTATAAAGTGGGAATGCATGGTAATTGCTTTCTCAAGTGTGTTGTTACCTGTTTTATGTTTTTTTTCCTTAAGGGCGCTGACATTCGTATTTAGATTGTTGATGAAGGTCACCGTCTCAAAAACAAGGATTCAAAGTTGTTTTCTTCATTAAAGCAGTACTCTAGTAGACATCGTGTCCTTTTGACTGGAACTCCTCTTCAGGTTTGTTTGTAATTTGCATTCTATGTAGGTGTTGTTTTTAAATATCTCGTTACTCGTACTATTTGAAGTCTTATACTGCATCAATCAAACAAAGCAAACTCTCTCTGAATTGTCACTCTTCATCTGTCTTTCACATTTTTGACTAGTCATTCTACTGCTAGAATCATATTCTCCTAGAACATTTATAGAAGGAACACTATTGGTGAAGGGAGAGGCGAATAGTGAAGTTTACAAGTTCTATAATAAGAAAGATGATCATATGTTAGTGGTTACATAGTTATGGAAATGAATCAAATGCAATTAATTCTAGCTGTTCAGAAATTGCCTCCTTTTAATTGTTCTCTCAAGGAAAAATGCTCCCAGACGATACTATCTTATGCTACTATGTTTTTGGTGTAATCAATTATACTCAAATGATACTATCTCCATAATTGATGTACTAGACTCAATTTAGTAAAAGATAGTAGGATTTGAAGTACATGTTGTAAATACTTTTTTTTGATAACCGAGAAATCCGTCTGTGACCCGCCCTTTGGACCAATCACAGCTTTCTAAACTCGGTGGATAATGGGCCGCCCCTCTACCCTTCTCCACTTAAATACCGGGCTTCGCTTTGCATGGTTGTGGGGCTTGAACCTGCGACCTAAGCCACAAATCCTTCACCTTTTGCCACTTGAGCTAGGCCTTGGGGGCAGTACATGTTGTAAATACTGAGCAGTACAGTTTTAGTACTGACTTTTGAGGAATAGACAAAGTTACCAATTTCAAAAAAAAAAATGCTCCCAGACTTATTTCCAAGAATTTTTCAATCCTACTTTTTTTTATTTTTTATTTTTTTTTATGACAAGGGAAACCCGCAGCCGCTACCCTTTGGGTGCGCACAGGGTAAAACCCCCGCTCCTCCTACTTCTTAGGACTGCAGAGTACTCTTTCCGGCGTGTTTTCACCGGATTAGGATCATTTCTTTCTCAACCAACAGTTACCATCCACTGCGATTCCCGAAAAATATGATTTTCCAAGGATCTTTTGTAACCTGACGGAGGAAAATAGAATTTACTTCACAGCTGGATTCAAATCTTTTGATATCACCTGACGGACCTCTGGCCAGGAAGTTTGGTTCGACTGGGTAGGGAGAAGCAGAAACATGATGGCAAGAATAACACTTAATAAGAAAGTGATGGAGTGGATATGTTTTATCCTAATGAAGGTTCCAATGACTACAAGAACCTTGTGAGAAGATGGAGGACAAAGGACGAGGTGGCTGAATATTTTTGTACTAGGAAGTACAATGCACATGTATGGTACATGAGTATCTTGTTTCTCAAAGGTGAAGATAGGTCAGTTATCATTTTGCCAGAGTCAGCCTTCAATGCAGGATGGAGAGACACCGCTTTTTATATAGTAAACTTTATTGAAAGCACCCCCAATTTGACTTTAAAGGCCCTTCACAGAATGTCCAACATTAACTTCCCGGATGCCAAACTTCCCGTATGCCAAGGTAGTTGAAGATGCTCCCAAGTATCAATAAAGTGTAAAGCAAACATCTCAATCATAGCTTGTTTCCAATTGACTGGTAGTAGTGGTGTAGGAGGGTCAGTTTATCTTTTGTTTCTCTCCAAAGAGAATACAGTCATTCATTAACTTTACCTGTATAAAAAAAAAGAATATTGTCATTCATCATCCTTTCAGGGGTTTCTGATAATTGGAATGTAGAATTTTGTCATTTATCTAAAACATTTAACTCACCTCCAGCACTTCTCATATTAATAGTATTGTTAGAACAATAATAACAACAGGATGATTAGAATTGTAGTAATAATGATATTAGTAGCAATGATAGTAGTTGTAGTTGTATTGAGAATAATAATACTAGTACTAGCGGTAGAACTAATTATTATGATATTAATAATAATTGTTATTAACACAAGTATCGTCTATTGTCATCTCATCACCATCATCAGTTATCTGCCACTAACAGTGAAATGCAAGACTAACTTGTATTAGTTATGACACTCCTTTTCTCCCTGTCTTTCAGAATAATCTGGATGAACTTTTCATGCTTATGCACTTCCTTGATGCTGGGAAGGTTAGTGCTACCACAGATTTTTAGACGCATTTGTTTCTAACCAATTTACGTGTTGATTTATTATAATGTGAAATTTTTATATGGAACTTGATTGTAGTTTGGAAGCTTGGAGGAATTCCAACAGGAATTTGAGGATATTAGTCAGGAAGAACAGATTTCAAGACTTCATAAAATGCTAGCACCCCATCTGCTGAGAAGTATAAATCTCAAGCTTTTTTTTGTGATTTGTCAGGAGATGTATAAGTAGTTTATGGTTTACATTGATTTGTGGAAGTAGGCATTATCAGGGTGTTCCAACATGCTACTCATACATCTTTGCGTGATTCCTAAATTGTCAGTCTCTGTTGTATGCTGTCAAGCCTTTGCAAACCACAATACAGATGCCATAGTTATGTCATATTAAACTTATTTGTATTGTTCATCTTTCCATTAAATACTGTATCCTGTACACCTTTGAGGATGGGTGGTCAAACAACCATTTGTTGTTGGAAATTCTTTCTCGTTGGCCTCCTCTCAAATTAACCACAACATCATTAGATGACTGTAGTCGTTCTCCCGAAGCCCCACATGCATGCTTATTCCTGTGTAACTCATAGGTACAGAGTACAATGCTGTACTGGGTCAAATGGATTAAGTTTCTGAAGATTATGTACATCTTTCTAATTACATGTACTTAGGGGTCGTTTGGTTTGAACACAAGTTATGATGAGATTAGTTATGATGTGATAAGTTATGCTGGGATAAGTTAGGATGGGATAAGTTATGCTGGGATAAGTTAGGATGGGATAAGTTATGCTGAGATTATTTCTTATTGACTTTTTGGTTGATTGCTTTCAATATAATATGCATTATATAAATTCTAAGAATAAGTTGTTTGTTTACAAAAATACCCTTCAATTTATTTAGTTTTTTTTATATTTTCTTTTCAAGCTTTAGTTATTTATTCTTAAAAATAAAACTTGTGTCTTATTTAGCTTAAATATTTTTATGTGTGCATTTCCATAATTGTACCAAATGTATTTAAGAATAAAAATTTCATCTTAAATTTGTTGAAGTACAAAATAATTTATTATTTATGTCACTTCATTTAAATAGATATCATTCTTAAATTGTAAAATACTAAAGTTATCTTCATTTTTTAATCATATTTCATGTTACTATTTCCTTCAAAATTTATGTGAACCAACAATAGAATTCTTCCTGAAATTAGCATACATGAGATGAAAAGAAGATGACAAAAAAATAAAAACTACACAAAAGATCTAGCTAAAAAAGAATACCAACATAAACTAATTTTAGAGAAAACTGCACAGGAAGCTTGTATTCAGTACCGTAACATTTCGTTTTCTCTCTCATTTTAATTGATAATTAAAATATAAGTTTTCAAGTGGCTAAAAGAATATATAATTAAAAATATGTAATTCGATAATAAGGAAATCAAATTAAAATATAAATAAACATAAGAATTAGTCAAATAAATTCATAAATAAAATGATATTTATATAGTGTAATTTTTTAATGAAAAAATATGAAGAATTATAATAATAAAAATAAGAAGGTTATGACTATTATTATACATGATATTAAAAATAATATATGATTATACATGAATATAAAAATTGAGGTATAAAAAGAGT
This sequence comes from Solanum chiquidenum, assembly GCA_029582725.1. Taxonomy (NCBI): domain Eukaryota; kingdom Viridiplantae; phylum Streptophyta; class Magnoliopsida; order Solanales; family Solanaceae; genus Solanum; species Solanum chiquidenum. The sequence goes on along the minus strand of JAJOOS010002731.1, from coordinate 63,465 downwards.
TTAAAGGGACACTTTTGTCATTTTATCTATCTTATATCGGGATAAGTTATCCCGGTATTACTATTCCACCCAAAGATTGGGATAACTTATCCCAAGACTAATTATTAATCCTGGGATAAGTTATCCCATGCTGTGCAACCAAACAAAGGAGTAAAGGGTGCTCAAAATTTATCTTGGGATTACCTCCCCTTATCCATCACACCAAATGACCCCTTACAGTTCCAGAGTGAAGCTTATAGTTAAGTTCACAAAAAGGTTCATGGGCTAGGGCAGTGCTTCAAGAAACATGATTATGTTCATCTTTACGCTGAAATCTTGAGCTTTGGTGTAAGTGTGTTTTGTTGGCTGCAGGGGTCAAGAAAGATGTCATGAAGGAGCTGCCTCCAAAAAAGGAGCTCATTTTGCGAGTGGAATTGAGTAGCAAGCAGAAAGAGTATTACAAAGCAATTTTGACACGTAACTTCCAGATACTGGCTCGCAAGGGAGGTGCTCAGGTGCTCCAGCCTCTTCTTGTTTGGTATATCCTTATTGTTCTGTAACAGGAATTCTGACCTTGGTTGATACTTGTCTATCAGATTTCCCTCATAAATGTGGTTATGGAACTGCGTAAGCTCTGCTGTCATCCATTTATGTTAGAAGGAGTTGAACCAGAGGATACTAACGAGTTTACCAAGTACACTTCTTATCTTATAATCGATTTCATTGATTTCTTGCCTGCAGAAAATCAAGTTTTTTGTAATTTTATAGAGGATTTTGTGACCCGTCTTGTTATTAGCTAAACTGTAAGCGGCCCCATTATTCTGGTCTTAGTTCCAGCCTTTTAAGTTTCCAAAAACGGCGTTTCATGGTCAGTTGTTAATGAAAATCTAGAAAAGGTGTTACAAATTGGATATCTGTATTGACCCTTCGGGGTGGCCCAGTGGTTTGGGCTTGGGACTTCCATGTTGGAGGTCTCAAGTTCAAAACCCCTTGCCAGCGAAAGCAAGGGGTTTGCCTTCTGGGTTGAGCTCGTCGCACCGGGCTTGCCTAGTGCGGGTTACCTCTCCTATGTGGTTTGCGAGCTATTGCATAGGAGCGGGGTTTTTACCCTGTGCGCACCCAAAAGGGTAGCGGCTGCGGGTTTCCCTTGTCATAAAAAAAATGGATATCTGTATTTATCTTATAGAAAGAATAAAATAAAAAATAATTAAGAAGGTATGTTGGAAGTCTTATCTTTTTTTTTTGTTAACGAAGGAATATAGCATGCAGAGGGTGAGGGGGCAATCATCTCTGGTAGGGGTGGAGTAGGAGATACATGATTTATGAAGGGAATCTGGGGTTCAATTTGGGTGGGGGTGGTTGTTATCTGTGAATGGGATAGAGGCAGAGAAAGGTGAGTGGTTTCCCATCTTTTCACTAATAAAATCCGGAAGCTTTGTCAGCAACTAGAGCAGGTAGAAGAACAGCATATTGTGGGTGGGTTGAAGAGATGTGGTAGTGAGGGCTGTGACCAAGCCGATGGGAAGGGGAGAAGTTGTTCAGGGGAAATATAGGGGTTGGCAGTTGTGAGAAGATGATAAGGGCTGTGAGGCTAAGGGAAGGTGGTAGTGGTGCTGTTCTGAGTAGGGCCATTAATGTTGGATGGAGGGGCGATAAGTTAAGTGAGAGTGGTTCTCTTCTCCCTTTGCTGATGGTGTCAGAGCGGTGTCTTGTTAAGTAAGTAGCGTTTTGCTATGTTGCTTGGATTCCCCAAATTGTTGCACCAGTGTTGGATCCTCAAAAAATGCACTACTTTGGGAGGATCCGACACTCATCCAACAATATTTTTGAAGACTACGCAATCGACATGTTGCTCCCTTTTCCACTTTTCTTTTAATGTCTCCACGTCAAAGTGTTAAATTTCCCTAGAAGAAAATGTTTAGCGCGATTCTTCTATTTTTTTTAATGATACCATTTAATTTGGACAAATTCTATTGTGTTAATCTGGAAAATATTGTGTGGTCAAAGGAGTTTCATATGATCATTAGGGCCTAAAGTGCGGAAGTTCTTTTAGGAGACTGGAATTTTATGAATTGCCTAAGCACTAATGTTGCCTAGTGAGATCGTTGATGATCCTGCCTGCAATAAGGGTGTGCTTTGAGCTTTTTTTTTTAAGTAAAAAAATGTTCATTTTTGAGTTCTTTCAACCAACCTATCTTATCTGCACTGTGGGTCATTTTGATTTGGCAGACAGCTGCTGGAATCTTCTGGCAAATTACAACTTCTAGACAAGATGATGGTTAAGCTTAAAGACCAAGGTCACAGAGTTCTTATATATTCACAATTTCAGCATATGCTCGACTTGCTAGAAGACTACTGTACCTATAAGGTAAAGATACTAGTTCATTATATTATTTTAAACCTGATTTGGTGTTCATCTTTATTATCTCAAAATTTGATGCATTTTTACCTGTTAATGTTTGTAGAAATGGCACTACGAACGGATTGATGGAAAAGTTCCTGGGGCAGAACGACAAATCCGAATTGACAGATTTAATGCAAAGAATTCTTCAAGATTCTGTTTCCTGCTATCCACTAGGGCTGGAGGTTTAGGAATTAATCTTGCAACTGCTGACACAGTAATTATTTATGACAGGTAATATTATATTTGAGAATACCTTATCAAAAAATAAATGATACTTGTTATATTCGAGAATCCTCTCTCTCTATCCAAATGGCTTCTGGTCTCAACTTTCATAGCACTTTGAGAGATTCCTGTAATTCTTGGATCAATACTCTACTTTGCTGTTTCAAAATGGAAGCATGCCATTGATCAATCACCTAGGCCACAATGTTGTAAAGACTTCCGTCTAAGCCTAATATTTCCTTTCCACACATCTTGAGTCAATACCCTAATTTGCCCTTCAAAAACATCGAGGGTTTCCTCCTTGACCGAAAGTATTTTGTGTCATATGTCATTGATGACCTTGGCAACGTGTTTATAAACGCATCCATCAAAGCTAATAGGTCACAGTCTTTGATATTTAGAAATCTTTCATTTTCAGGAATAAAGCAATAAAAACTGCCTTTTGGATTTTATCCTTGGCTCATACACTTCCTCCTCCAAATGATAACTTAATTTACACCTTTGATATTCTGGAATCTACTAAACCGCACTGTTGAGAGTAGGTATCTGTCTCATCGTCCACATGTACAATTCTTGTTGCAAGTGAGAAGACCTCATCTTTCAGCTTTTCACTATCTATCATATTTCCATCAACTATAATTTTTTCAATTTCTTTTTATGGTATAATTTTTTTTTGTTTTGATGAAGTCAGAGAATCTCATAGATGGTATTAAATTCTCTTACTTCAACAAAAAATAAATATATTCATTAATGGTATCCAGAATTTCGTAGATGGTATCAAGAAGATGCATCTACTTCCCAAGGTAGGGGAAAGGTCTGCATTCACACTAGACTCTACCCTCCCAAGATCCCACTTGTGAGATTACACTGGGTATGTTGTTGTCGGTATCGTGAAGATGCAGTAATTTATTTTTTTTGGGTAATGGTAACATTCTATGTATTAACAGGTATACTATACAGTGGTTTTTGTTTGATCCTAGATTCTTCTGCAATAATTTTCTGTTGGCAAATACCTTCTTCATTCATCATTTTTTCAAAGTTATCCTCTACTTTGGTTTATTATCAAGACAAAGGTTACACTCAAAACTAGGCATTTTCTTGCTCCTTTAAGCCTTGCATGTTGCTATATGTTGACTTAATAGAGAAACAAAATCTTCTCAGTTCGTTCTATGTTTGCTCTTTCACGATAGAATTGTGATTTTAGATTATCTGAGCTATTTCAACAATATTTGTTATTCTTAGGTGTATTTGGTAAGTTTCTAGCATTGAATACGTGATAGGAAATGGACATTGGACCTAACTCAACCACAAAAACTATCTCATGAGGTGTGGATTGCACAAGACCATATAAGGAGACCAAGTCCTCCATTCACTACTGGTGTGCAATCTAACACTCTCTGTACGCTCAGGCTTGCCAACTGGAATGTGTACAATATATATGAGGGCCAACTTGGTTACACCAAGAACTAGGATGAGTATGTTTGTTAGATTCCCCGGTCGGTAGTGGATGGGTGACTTGGTTTCCTTATATGGTCCTGACAATCCTTACTTCATGGGCTAGCTTTTGGTGTTGAGTTATATCCAGTGTCCATTTTTATCATGGTATCCGAGCTGACAGAGGTCTTTAATTTGAGTCTCACCACCTCCAATTATCAAAATGAATTTCCGCATGCTTGACTATGAAAAAGAATTAGACCGAAACATGAGGGGACATCTGAAGACATAATTAAGTTAGCATTGTCAAAGACGCTTAAGCGCGGAAGCTCTAAGGAGGCCTTCGCCTCTCTTCAGTGTAGTCAGGGACAGAGCTAGAGACCAAGGCAGGGGTTCAGCCAAACCCTATAACATTGGTTCAAACACTTTATTTGTCTTAAAAAATTCATTTCATATGTACAAGTTATAAATTTGGAGCCCATTAACTTAAAAGGGCTAGAATCCTGAACCCATATCCGTCTCTGTTAAGGTAAGGCATGAAGATGCGCATGAGTTCTATCTTGAATAAAGCAGTACTAAACAACAAATATAATTGACAAAAAGTGTATAAGCTGTTAAAAAAAGTATTATGGATGAACTTATTACTTTTTTTCTTGAATTACATATGTATTTATCTAGAGTTTTCCATCATTGACAACACTGTGTTAAGTAAATAAAAATATATTTTATCTAATAGTGTAAGCTTTTAAATGAGATGGTCAAGCACTTCAACAATACGGTATGAAATGTAAAAATGTATTATCCAATTCTGGTTCCCCCTTTAGGCGTTCTGTCTCAAATCTAGAGAAGAGGGAAGGAAAGAAACTTCTTTGCAATTTTCTTTCCTATGTGCTGCGATTCCTCTTGCTTATCTTTTAAGTGTATCTTTCAGTGATTGGAATCCCCATGCTGACCTACAAGCAATGGCTAGAGCTCATCGGCTTGGACAAACAAATAAGGTTACAATTTCCTTCCTTCTGGTGTTTGCCCTAAGGAAAAATATTGATACTCATTAGCCTTGCTTCTATGGCAAAAGAAGAGGTGGTTATGCTGACATTGATTTCTTGGCCTGTATCCAAGGTTTTGATAGTTTTTTTATATTTGATATTGCAGGTAATGATTTTTCGACTCATATTAAGAGGAACCATTGAGGAAAGAATGATGCAAATGACTAAGAAGAAAATGGTTTTGGAACATCTAGTTGTTGGAAGGCTTAAAGCACAAAATATCAACCAGGTAACTTATTCACAATCTTTGAGCTTAAGACTAAATGTGAGCTACTAGATTTTTTTATACAGGTAAAAAAAGCTAATGTTTAGAGATATATAAATTCTAAGGTCATTTTCCTTAAGCTAATGGTTAGATATCCACTCCAACCAAATGGATTAGTAGACATCTAACCTTCAAGGAGTGGTTTGGAGTTGAAATTTCATCAGATCATCTGCAATTTTTTTTTTTTTTTTGAGAAGGTAACATTGTGTATATTCATTAAACCAGTGCATGGGTTGCACTATACCATATTTACAGCTTGTCAAAAAGTAAGAAAACTGAATCTGAATCCTAACAGGAACCTAGGATAGCTATAATGGATTCAGTGTCCTCTAAATACATTTGCTTGCACCAGAAGCAAAAAAGCCTGATACAATTTAGTTTGATCTTTTGAAGATTACAACTCTTGCTCTCAAAACATCTAGCATTTCTTTCTTTCCAAACAGTCAGGCTGGGACAATCCTCTATCTATCTCTATCTGCAGCTCCCACCCCTACTTCTCCCCAACTGTATAAAAGATGCGTGATTCTGTTAGGCATAGCCCAAGCAAAACCCTTGAGCCTAATGAAAATCCTCCATAGCTGGGATGTTATTCTGCACTGGAGAAACATATGATTGACCGTCTCAACCTCTTCCCCACATAAATAGCATCTAGAACACATGGAGAACTTCCTTTTCTTGAGATTTTCATGTGTTAAAATTGCTTCTCTTGCCAGAAGCCAAGTGAAACATGACACCTTGAAAGGGCTTTTAGGTATCCAAATCTGCTTCCAAGGCCAAAGAGAAGGTTGTTGTCCATCTTGATTTAGCAACTTATATGCAGAGTTTACCTTGAATGTTCCTTTTTTATTTCTGCTCCACCATGAAGAGAGGGATAACCTTATGCTCTAGATGTTTTCTCTGTGGGGAGACTTAGAGAATGTGAATCATCTGTTTCTGCACTGCAAGTACACTCAACAATTATGGAGGATTTTTTTGAGTCACAAAGGCATCTCCTGGACTATGCCTGGGAAAGTTTCTGAGGCTTTAAAGAGCTGGGAGGAAGCAGGAGTACTGGCAAAAGACAGAGGCAGATGGAGACTTATCCCTGCTTCAATATGGTGGGAGGTATGGAAAGAGAGGAACTCTAGGTGTTTTGAGAGCATAGAAAACAGTGTGCAGAAAGTGAAGCTCAACTGCATTTTGCTATTATGTTTTTGGTGTAATCAGTTATACTCAAATGATACTGTCTCTATAATTGATGTTTTAGACTCAATTTAGCAATAGAGCAGTAAGAATTTGGGGCTTTTGTATATAAGGTTTCAGTACAACCCATGTACTGTTTTGTGATATAATACAACCTTACCAAGTTCAAAAAAATAATCTATCATGTTCATCCCTTGTTCCTGTAAAAGCTTCCAGCCTTCCAAAAAAATCAGTCACGATTTCGATTTCCCAATCATTGAATTCCTTATAAACTGGAAATTCCATCCATGTTGTGTCCAAACCTCAGCTACTCACTTGTTTATTCACTGCCAAGTCATGCATCTCTGGAAAGATACTTTTCAAGCTAATTACAATCTGCAATTTCTTTCTGTCCATACATCCAAAAAATACTTGCAGGGATCATTTTCCAAATTTTCCTGATCAACTTTCCACAAAATCCAACTTTCTTATGCTTCTTTAATATGCATTCTGTGGACGGTCATCATTATTGACTGTTGTACGATGAAAAGGTGGCTAATTACAATCTTAATTCAGGAAGAACTGGATGATATTATAAGGTATGGGTCAAAAGAGTTATTTGCTGATGAGAATGATGAGGCTGGGAAATTGCGACAAATACATTACGATGATGCTGCAATAGATAGGTGAGTTTACTTTATGTCAGGTTCACTTTCTCCTCCCTTTCTTTAGCTCTCTTCAGGGTTGGTATTAGTTTATGTCACATGAATGTAGTGATCTTTCTCTTATTTTGTTTTCTCAGATTGCTCAATCGCGATCAAGTTGTAGATGAGGATGCTGCCGTGGACGATGAAGAAGAGGATTCATTTTTGAAGGCCTTCAAGGTATATCTCCTGTATAACATTTTTATAATTGGAAGGTGATTTTGCAGTGCCAATGGATTGTGTTACCTGTCTTCCCCCAACATCTATCTAATAAGGAGTTGGGGATAATCGCTATAAACATCCATTCCTTAGGACATACTTTGTCCCTCCATACCTTCCGTAGGGGCAGATAGAGCTATTTATAGCGCGGGAGGATGCACGACACCCACACAGCGCGATCCCATTGCGTGTGCCATCAGTCAGGCAAATCTCCCCTTCTCGCAGCGCAGGGTTTTCTTGCAGAACCCCTGGGGTTTGGCTTTTATACCCAGGTATAAAGGGATAGACAGTCTAAGAGAGTGCCAAGAAAGAACAGATACCTATCACTTTTGGAAGGTTTGGAACCCTCGATTCATCGGACTCAAGGAGAAAAAGAGAACACAAGATGGGGGGCTTGTCTCCTTACAATGCGGGAGTAACACTGGGTACCCTTAACAGTTGGTTATGCGTTGCTTAACAACATTTCACCACTTTTAAGCCTCAACACCAATTCACTGGGACTTCCAACTGATTTCAAACCTCTAGATTCATGTCTTAAGCACTTCACCTACGTCATGTGCCCTTGTCGACACATTTAAAATCATTTAAACACGTCACTAAGCTCAAGGTTAACCATAATTAGGGGTGTGTTTGGTATGGAGGAAACCATTTTCTGGAAAATATTTTCCAATTTTCCCATATTTGGTTGGCTTAAATGTTTGGAAAATGTTTTCCAAATCAATTCACTTTCCTCAAATTTAAGGAAAATGACTTTCCTTCCAAAATTAAGGAAAACATTTTCCAAAACTCTACTTCATCCTTTTTTTTTTCTTACCATACCCATACCCCGCACCCTCCCCTCCCCTCCCCAAAAAAAAAAATCAATTTTTTTTTCTAAATTACCCCAGCCACCCGCCACAATATACAAGGCCTTACACTTTCTCAGTGCTTAAGTTGAATCTGTTCAAATATTAAGCTGTACTTGCACTTGACGTAAAAACGGAGGAACAGAATACATATATTTGGTTTTTCTGAAGTGGTGTACTAGTTAAAGTTTAATAAAATTCCCTTAAATTTGCAGAGGTACTGTTTGATGTGGAATGCACTTCTACTGTAGTATGATTGCTCATGTCTTAAGTTAATGTACTTAATTCTACTCATTACTTTGCCACTTGCATTTGCGGGGTGGTATTTATTCAATTTAAATTGCATACACGAAATATCATATCCATTTATGTACTACGACATATAATGAACATGTCACCTTGTGTTGTTGTACTTGATTCAGTAGTTTTATAATTTAATGAAATTTCTCTCAGTTCATAAAAAAATAAAATGTAAAAGACTAATTTAATGATTAAGGTTGAAGGAAGAGATGGTATACAAGAATTTATCGCAAGATACCAACACTAATAAGAGGAGGAACTTTATGAATACAGTAGGAGTGGATGAGGTGGAATATGAAGGTCTTTTGTCAATAACCATATTAACCATGTACCTCTAACTTGTTTGCACCTTGAATACTATTTTGTTTCCTTTTTATTCCCCCTGTAATAAACACATGAAGGACCATAGACAATTTATTTAACAATAACACCAGGACAGTGTGAGCTTGATATTTCTGTACTTAGAATCCAGAGCTTCATACTAGAAATTATCTTGATATGCTTGATTCTTGCCATTACCCTGTCTAATTGATTAAATACTTCCTAAGCAAGAAATGCTTTGACTGGTCTTCTCTAAGGTTTTCCAGCAAGAATAAAGAAATCATATGCTGCATAGCCTTTTAGTTGCAACTTGCATTTGTTCTACAGGCCTTATCTAGTCGAAGTTGTTTCAAGTTTTTTTCCCAATGAAGAAAAGGGGATAATGTGAAGAAAGCTTTTATGATAATATATCGATTTAATTGTGAAAGTATCATCCTCCTAAAGTTTTTTCATATTTTAGCTTTTCTTTGGGTGCATTTGAGCTTTGTATTTGGTTAGCTGATCTAGGAAAAGCTAAAAGCTTCTGAATGTTTTAGGTAGCTAATTTTGAGTATATAGAAGAAGCAGAAGCAACACCAGAAGAAGATATCCCAACTCCTCCCTTGGAAAACAAAGCAACAGTACTCAATTCTGAGAGAGCAACCTACTGGGAAGAATTGTTACGAGATAGATTTGAAATGCATAAAGTCGAAGAATTCAATGGTATGGGCAAGGGAAAGAGAAGTCGTAAACAGGTGTGGAATGCTATTCAAATGGGTCTTTCATTTATTCAATTTTTCTTCTGTTGAATCAATTGGCAAGGCATTAAACTCTACATTTTTTGTACATGTTAATCTAGTCATTCTTTTAATTTGCCATCTGTACTTATTCCCTTCGTCTCAATTTATGTGACACAATTTCGGATTGCAAGAGTCAAGTTTCTTAATTTTGTCTGTGAATTCGGATATAGAATCTTTAAGTTTTTTTAAAAAAATAAACTTGATATATTTTTTGAAAAGGTTTTTAAATTTTTTTTTTTGAAAAGGATAAACTTGATATATTTGGAAACTACAGAATAAGTCATATTAACAATTCAAAGTATTTAAAAGGTATATAAAAAATTGGCAGTCAAAGGAAACACATTTAACTCTCGAAATCCGAAACGGGCCACATAATTTGGGATGGAGGGAGTATATTTTTGGTATTTACTTTATATGCTCAACTCTCACAAGTAGTTACCTACCTTTTTTTATGAAACTGGTTACTGTATCTATTTCTATAATGAATCAAACAATACAAAGGTTGCACTGAAACTGTATTTACAAGGATACCCTATGTTCTACTGTTGTCATGGCTATCTCTTCATTCTCCTCCCAGATGGTGTCTGTTGAAGACGATGATCTTGCTGGTTTGGAAGAGGTGACCTCTGATGGTGAGGATGATAACTATGAAGCGGATTTGAGTGATGGTGAGACAGCTTTACCTGGAGCGCCAGTTGTGAGAAGGCCTTACAGAAAGAGATCCCGTGGTGAAATATGAACTCTTGATTTAATTTCACATTTCAACTAGACTTTCTAAAAACATATCAACTAGGATATTTGATAGTATCTAAAGAAAAGTTCTTCGCTCTGGCAGTGGACTCTTCCATAACACTTCCTTTGATGGAAGGAGAAGGAAAATCATTTAGAGTACTGGGGTTTAATCAAAGCCAGAGGGCCGCATTTGTCAAAATTTTAATGAGGTATCATCTGGCTATCTTCCTTTCCATTCTGTGTTATTTCTCTGTTATTCACACTAATGCATGAGAATGTTGAAACAATCTATCTTCTTTACAGGTTTGGAGTTGGAGACTATGACTGGGCAGAATTCACACCACGACTGAAGCAGAAAACTTATGAAGAAATAAAAGAGTACGTAAAGTTATCAACTTTGAGTTCTGTATATACCTTATTTCTCTATCATAGACTGCTCCTGATAAAAGAAATGGACCACCATTAATGTGTTGCCTAAATTGTTTCTGTATCTCTCCGGTAAAGGGATTTTTTAGTGAAGAATGTATTACATGCCTTGCAACAAACCCAGTGTAATCCCACCAGGTGGGGATTGTGGAGGTAGGGTAGGGTGTAGAGAATGATCAAAATGGTCCTTAATGTATGGGGTTTGAACTATTTGATCCTTCATATATACTACTTAATTAAAATAGTCCTTGATGTATGTAATATGTGATCATTTTGGTCCTATACCCTAACTCTGTTAAAAAAGTAACTTTCCTCCTTCTCTCTCATCTCCCTACTTCCTCCCGCCTCCCCTCTCTTCTATATCGTCCATTAAAACTAAACTGCCATGTGATAAAGCTCAAAATATACTTGAAGGAGAAACATGTTCTAATCCCTAACTCTTTCTGAATCTTCGTCTCTCTATCTTTCGAATCTCCAGAATTTGGCCAACATGGATCGAAGTTACACCTCGCACATGGTATCGTCATTGTCGGCGGCAGGGATGACTCCGCTGTCGTGACGGCGGCAGAGTATCAGAAGACAATGATGAAGGACCAAGCCTTTCCGTCATCACTCTCTAACAACTATGCTGAAGAAGATGAACAAGTACGCAAGGAGGAAATTCTCCGATAAATGAAAAAACCAGAACATAACATTTATTAGAAGGAGAAAATGAATTTTAGTCCTCCATATTAATTTTGAATTAATTGATCATAAAACCTTCATCCTCTGTTTTTTTGTCCAAACAAGAATGAACTTTTTTTTTTCCCCTCAAACTCTACACACTTGCAGTCATGTTTTGAGTTTCAAGGAAAAGGAATTCAAATTTTGCGACAGTTCGATTCATATATGCTAAAATGGATATCGGTTACAAGAGTAAAATTAACTACGATGAACTAAGCTAACTGAACTAAGCAATACTCCATAGACATCATCAGATCTGTAGAGGAGAGATGAGAAATGGATCAGATTTAGGAAGAAGGGAGAAGAGAAAGATAGAAAAGATTGAGAAAAAAATGAGGAAGAAATGATACCAGATATCTTCCATTTTTAAATCATATGGCAGCTTGGTTTCAATGATAATGAATCAGAGAGAGGGAGAAAAGAGAAAACCGTTAGTTTTTTGACAGAGTTAGAGTTTAGGACCAAAATGATAACATATTGTATACATGAAGGACTATTTCAATCAAGTGGTATATATGAAGGATCAAAATAATCCAAACCCCATATATAATGGACCATTTTGATAATTTTCTCGTTGGGTGTACACAGACCTTACCCCTACCTCATGGAGTTAGGGAGACTGTTTTCGAAAGACCCTCGGATAAAATAACTCATAACAAAGCAATTTTTAAAAATAACATACAGCCTTAAGGCATAGCAAATAATAACGAAATCATTACATAACTTTTAGAAAAGAAACAGTAACAACAACAAAATAATGCGATAACCGAACCAAAGTACATCAGGTATTAACAAAAATCGAAGGGAAAGAAACTACGATATTAGTATATATAAAACTGGAATGAAGGGAGACAACATTCGAGCACCTACTAACCTTCTACCCTCCTCGACCTCCATAACCCCTTATCTAAGGTCATGTCCTCGATAAGATGAAGGTGCGCCGTGTCGTGTCTAATCAACTTACCCGAATACTTCTTCGGCCAACCTCTACCTCTCCTTAAAACCGCTACTACCAACCTCGCACACCTCCTTACTAGGGCATCTCTCCTCTTCATATGCCTGAACCATCTCAGTCTCGCTTCCCTCATCTTGTCCACACCAAAGGCCACTTTTACCATGTTTCAGATATTTTAATTCCTAATCTTGTCTCTCCTTGTACACCGATACATCCTCCTCAACATCCTTATTTTTGCAATTCTCATCTTCTGAACATGAGAGTTCTTAACTAGCCAACACTCCACCGCTCTAAGTTTTGGTGGCACCTTCTTATCAAATGCATCACATGCCTGGTAATCATGATTGCAATTTTTTTTATAAATGAAAGAGGAGATCTCTTGGTGTTCTTTAAAGGGGCTCTTCATTGATCTTCTTGGCCTCTTTCTTATATTGCCCATGCCTACTGAATATCGAGGTGTCATGCATAGTAACAACATGCCTACTGAATATCGAGGTGTTGTGCACTGTAGCAACATGCCTACTGAATATTGAGGTGTTGTGCACAATAATAACTTTAATGGATAGTTGTTATATATTGTTTCATAATATATCATATTATATTGTATTGTGTAGTATTGTATCGCTTTGAGGAATACAATGTTTGGATGGATTTAACCGTTTTCCTCGTTACATAATGTCACACATCAACAATTTGGAGGATAAACCTACAAGAGAAGTAGGGTGTAAAGGTAAAGCTATAATAAAAAGGTAAGGTAAAGGATTAAATAGGATTATTAGATAATAACCAAAACCAATATGAGAGGGAAAAAGGGTAACAATGTGATCACACCAAATTGGTTGTTACATGAAATGAGACTTTTTGTCATTACATAACGATGAATTTAACGATACGATACAACAAAATTCAAGTAACAATCAAAACAAACTTGTATTCAAAGTAACAACACAACTAAATAGCTTGCTTTGTCTAGCTTCTTACAAAAGAAGCAGTACTTATCCGGGAAAACTTCATGAGAAAAGGGACCTCTCTTTGTCCCAGATGTTATTTATGTGGTGAAAGAGTAGAGACAACCTTCTTTTTCTTCATTGCAAGATAATAGAACAATCGTGAAGGATTTTCATTAATCTTATTAATTTTCTTAGTGGCATCTCTTGGATAATGCAATGCAAGATTGCCCCGAAGGCATAGCTCAAGTGGCAAAAGGTGGAGGATTTGTGGCTTAGGTCGCAGGTTCAAGCCCCACACCATGCAAAGCGAAGCCCGGTATTTAAGTGGAGAAGGGTAGAGGGGCAGGCCTATTATCCAAGGCTGTGATTGGTCCAAAGAGCAGGTCACAGACGGATTTCTCGGTTATCAAAAAAATAATGCCATGCAAGATTTCCGAAACCTTTGTGAGTTGCGAGGAAGTAGGACTTGGGCAAAGGATATAGAAAGATGAAGAATCCTCCCAGCGAGCATTTGGTGGACAATCTTGAAAGAAAGAAATTCTAGATGTTTTGAGAATTTGGACAATTCTGTGCAAAAGATCAAATTGAACTGTATTTTGCTCTTTAAACTTTGGGGTAAACAGTCCTACTCAGGAGAAACTGTAGAAATTCTTGATATGCTAGATTCCATTTGATGGTCAGAATAGCTTCAGTGTGTTAGAGTCACATTGTAAATTTGGTTTCAGACAGTACAGCCTATGTACTGTTTGGTTCATTTGAGAAAAACACACAAGTTACCAGTTTCAATTAAACAAATAAACCATCCAACAAGCTGTAATGCTACTTCGGTTATTGCAGAAGTTGATGTCAAATGATCTTAAATTTGATTTCTCTGTCAGTTGTAGCTGATAACTTGATGGCTTCTCATATATTGTGATTTATCATATGGTATTATTTTGACAAATTCCTACTGTTGTATTCCCCCCGCTTCGGTTGATTTAGTAGCTACACTTGATTTGTTTGAAAGGGAAAATAATTTATTTACTTCTCATCTGTCATGCAGTTATGGGTTTCTGTTTTTGTCTCATATTGCTGAAGATATTACTGAATCACCAACATTTACAGGTGAAGGACTTATATTTGTTCTTTATGTCTTTCTCGTGAAACTCTTATTTGTCCACTTTTTACTGCTTTAATTTCTCTCCCCTCCTCTCTGCGCATCAATTGGGTCAAAGCATTTAAAATTTTGGATTGCAGATGGGGTTCCAAAAGAAGGACTAAGAATACCCGATGTGCTATTGAGGATTGCAGTCTTGCTTCTCATAAGAGACAAGGTAATTTTTTAAATCAGATAACTTGCTGAACTACAAGGTTGGTGGCTATTGGTCAATGCTGTTTTAGTTGTGAACAACTTTTAAGTGGGACTTTGTAAACTGTCCCTACTTTCCTGGTGCTTCTTTTGATCTGTTGTATGACCATATAGCCTAATGTGGATATATGGGCTTATTTATACGGTCAATATTTAAGATGCGGCATGCATTTGAGAGAAGGGTTTTTAATAGGTAAGCAATCTTTTGCAACAACGAAGTGTGGTGCAACCCGTCGAGCTTAAAAATTTGAAGGACCTCAGAAAGAACACTTAACCCCGAATAACATACTATAAAAGAACTTCACAATCAGATTCGTAGGTCGTAGCCATTCCTGTGACGTAGAATGGCAGATTTTTTTGGCTTTTATGCTTTTATTACTGAAGAATATAGGTAGATTTGCGGAAGTAGGAAAACAAAGTTATCAATGTTCAAGAGTAAGCATAGGTCTTTTTTTATTGTTCACATGAAGTAACATAAAACACCTTATACGAAACATGTCTACTTGGTCTGAGCTGAAGCTACTCTTCTGCGCCAACCAAAATCACTTGAAAGGTTGACAGAACTTCATAAAGTGAGATAAGATCTAGTGTCATTTGGAATGTGGCAGATTTTCTTTTCCAAGTTATGAAGCTGTGTTTGTTTGATGGTTTTTGCTTTTCAAAACTTTGAAATCTTTTCAAGTTTTAGGAGTTTTTCTAGAAGAAAATATTCTCAGTTCTGAAAAAAGTTTTATTCACCTTGTTTACCTTCCAACCAGGAAGTAGCTTGAAGTGCTCAATATATCGCATGTACTGTAGCTCTTTATAGATACTGCCATACTGGTAAATGAGATGATGCACTGTGTAAAGTAACATCAACTGACATATTGATTACTGACAGTTTAAGATAAAGTCTTCTTCTGAATTGCTTCTTTTTGCTGTGCGCATCTGTTTAAATGTATTAAAGGCTTGACCCTGGAAATTAATTTATTATTCCATTTTCAGAAAATATAAATTGGAAAATCTCAAATTACAAGGCTAATTAATTTGATTGTTAAGCTTACTAGATCATATCAGAGGTCTACTATGTTTTGGATGACCAAATCAACTCATCACTTGTTGGTGGATTAATGTTTTACAGTATGATGGTCTGGCCTCCTGAAGACACTATTCACGGGGACATATTGCATGTCTATCTTCATTTGTTATGTAAATACGACATAACTTAGGGACTTAATTGTACTTTTTCATTCTTTTGTTATCTTTTTTACACAACTCTGGAACTACTATATTAGATGTGGAGAAGCTATTGAGAATACGTTTTTCTCACGATTATCTCTTTATCTCAAAAATTCAACTTTTAGGTATTGTCAATGTACGATCTCGTACTTCTTTTTCTTCAGTTCATTAAGATATCTAGGACTAAGTATGATCCTCTGAGTAAGGGTAATTGCTATTTCATTACTTCCAATGAAGACAATTCCCGAATGAAAATCGTTCTAATTTATATTCTACCAACGTTTCTTTTTGCACTGAGATTCAGATACAATTTGGCGTTTTATTTACATCATTCAGAATGATAATGGCATATCTTTTCGCATCATTTTAGTCATTTACGTCTTCTCATGATATGTTGCATCAATCTTTTTGGAGGCTTAAACGTACTTTCTTGTAAATGAAGTACCCATTTTAAATGAGACATCCTACATATCATATCATGAAGAAAATATGCGATAGACATTTGGGAAGAAACTGAATTACTTGACTGTAAGCCGGTAGACACGTCAATGGATCTTAATGTCAAGCTATTATTGGGAGATGGGAAACTCTTTTCAAATGTTGGAAGACATCATTGATTGGATGGCAAACTTAACTGCCTAATTGTTACTCTCTCCATTTCAAGTGTCTTAGTTTGACTAAACACGAAGTTTAAGAAAGTGAGATTTTCAATCTACTGGTCTTAAACTAAAGACGTGTGTAATGTACCAAAATGCTCTTTGGATTTTGTTGTCTTAAAAGAAAAGATTGAAACTTAGGGAGCGCTACATTTTTTTTTTCTTTCTGGAAGAGTACTACATTGGTTGCATCTTTCCCAATGACTGTTGTAAGTCAGTTGTTGGACTCCCTAACGGATATCCATTAGAATGTTATAATTAGAATAGTGAAGTATCTTAAGAGAGTTCTGGGGGAGAAATTATGCCACCCAGTTACAATGAATTTAAAAATTCTATCATGGAATGTTAGGGGTTTAAACATGGAGAATAAAAGAAGTTTGGTGAAAAGCAGAATACAACAGGAGGGGGTAGATATTATAGTTTTGATGGAGACAAAGCTAAATGGGGCAGTGGGGGATTATATACAACAATTAGGGGGGAATAGGTGGATGGGGGGAATATGGCTGGAAGCGATTGGCAGCAAGGGTGGAATTTTAGTTATGTGGGACAAAAGATCATGGAAAGGGGAGATGGTGGAATATGGGAACCAATCAATTACTTGTAAATTATGTGGAGTTAATCAAGAACTAACTTGGTTTCTCACAGCAGTCTATGCATCTTGTGATAGAAATGAAAGGATGGAATTGTGGGAAGAATTAGGAGCTATGAGGAGTCTGTGTGAAGGGCCCTGGGTAGTATGTGGGGATTTCAATACTACTAGGTTTCCTTCAGAGAAAACCAACTGTATCAGGCTTTCTAGAGCCATGACAGATCTGTCCAGCTGTATCAACGAATTGGAGCTGATTGACCCCCCTTTATTTTGGGGGATCATACACTTGGAGAGGAGGGGCAAACCATAGGAATGCCTCTAGGATTGACAGATTTCTATACTCGTTCCCATGGGATGAAATGTTCCTTCAAATTAGGCAATGTACTCTGCCTAGCTTGGGGTCTGACCATAATCCCATTGTCTTAACATGTGGGAATAAGGCCTTCAGGAGATCTTATTTCAAGTTTGAAAAGTGGTGGCTTAATGTAGAGGGTTTCAAAAGTAAAGTTCATGAATGGTGGAGCTCCTTTGAACTGTCAGGAAGACCGGATTACAAACTAGCTACTAAGTTGAGGCTGCTTAAAACAAAACTGAAGGAATGGAGCAGAGAGAATAGGGGGAACTGGAAGGCAAGGAAGGAGCAAATTTTGAGTCAGATAGGGGACATGGAAGTTACTCAAGAGTCTGGATCTCTTACTGATGATGAACAGATACTAAAGGTACACTTGGCCATGGAATACGAGGAGGTGGCAAAAATAAAGAAATCTTTTGGAGACAGAGGTCCAGAATTCAGTGGATCAAGAATGGCGATAAAAATACGAAGTATTTCCACAGAATGGCAACAACTCACAAGAGAATCAACACCATTGAGTCATTAATGATTAATGGAGAGTTATCTTCTGAGCCAGTGGAAATCAAGAGCTCTATTGTGGATTTTTACCACCATTTGTATAAGGAGGTAGAAAATTGGAGACCCTCACTAAATATTCTTAATGTACAGAGAATAACAATGGAGGAGCAGAGCTGGTTATCTAGAGAATTCAGTGAGGATGAAGTGCTAGAAGGGATAAGATTGTGTGCTTGTGATAAAGCACCTGTGCCTGATGGTTACACCATGGCCTTCTTTCTGGGAAACTATAAAGGAAGATCTGATGCAGACCTTCCAAAACTTTAACTGTCACCAAAGTTTTGAGAAGAGTTTCAATGCTACCTTTGTGGCTCTAATTCCTAAGAAGGTGGGGGAAAATGATCTAAGAGACTTCAGACCAATCAGTAATGATACTGGGGTTTATACAATAATTGCCAAAGTGTTGGCAGAAAGGCTGAAGAAGGTGATAGACAAGCTAGTCAACAAAAATCAAATGACTTTCATTAAAGGGAGACAAATAATGGATGCCGCTTTAATTGCTAGTGAATGTATTGATACTAGGATTCGAGGAGATGTGCCGGGGGTAATGTGCAAACTGGATATTGAAAAAGCCTATGACCATCTTATTTGGGACTTCCTTATCAACACTCTTAGACAAATGGGTTTTGGCCCTACATGGCTCAAGTGGATTGAGTTTTGTATTAAAACCACCAGGTTCTCCATTTTGGTTAATGGAGAATCTGTAGGTTTTTTTCCCGCTGAAAGAGGTCTTAGACAAGGAGACCTTTTCTCCCCTTTCCTGTTTATCATTGCTATGGAAGGGTTGGACAGTTTGATGAGGAGAGCTTCTCTAAACAACTGGATTAGGGGTTTCAGAATCAAAAACAGGGTTAATGAGGTGATGGATATGACTCATTTATTGTATGCGGATGACACAATAATTTTTTCTGTAGCAGAGCAGGAACAACTTTGTCACATCAGAATTATTCTGGTAATTTTTGAGGCATGCTTTGGAGAAAAAGTAGCATTTTTCCTATTAAAGAGGTCCAACAGATTCAAGCTTTGGCTAATATATTGAAGTGCAGGATAGAGAGGTCGCCTACAGTTTATCTAGGTCTGCCATTGGGTGCTAAGCATAAAGCAGTTAGCATCTGGGATGGTATACTAGAAAAATCAGAGAGGAGACTGACACTTTGGAAATCCCAATATCTATCCTTGGGGGGAAGAGTCACTTTGATTAATTCTGTTTTAGATTCTTTGCCAACATATGTGATGTCACTTTTTCCCATTCCCGGCAAAGTAGTCAAAGCTATAGACTCATTGAGGAGAAAATTCCTTTGGCAAGGTAACAAGATTGAAAAGAGCTACAACTTAGTTAAATGGATGGCGGTTCAACAAAGCAAAAGAAATGGGGGTTTGGGAGTAAGAAACCTAAAGATACACAACAACAGCTTACTTACCAAATGGTTGTGGAGATACAATTTGGAAGATCAAGCTCTATGGAAGGAACTCATTCAACACAAGTACGGTCAGGTAGATCAATGGTGTTCAGAGGAAGTGACAGATGGAGGACTATAAGAAACCTATGGCTGGCTTTCAGAGACAATGTAAGGATAAAGGTTGGTTGAGGGAATAAGGCCTTGTTTTGGAAGGAAGACTTGACTGGTCAAGGGTCCTTGGAAAATTTATTCCCTGGGTTGTTTTCCATTTGCTTGAATCCTGACAGGAAAATACAAGAGGTTTGGTCTCCACAAGGATGGAATTTGCTCTTTAGGAAATTTCTTAATGATTGGGAAATAGAGTGGGTATCGGATATGCTAGCTTTGATTGGAGATTTTCCTGGCACAAAGGTGAAGTGTTTCACTTGGTTGGTAACTAGGAGAGCTTGCCTGATACGTGATAAACTTCAAAAGAGGGGAACAATTATTGCCTCAAGATGTTATCTTTGTAAAGAGGCTCTAGAAACCAACAATCATTTTTTCCTCCACTGCAAAGTAACAACACAAGTTGTTGGGTCAGAAGGGGAGGTAGTAAGAGCCCGAGGAGGTGGTGGAGAACAGTACCTGCTTGTATCTGGTGGATCATTTGGAAGGAGAGAAATCAGAGAATTTTTGTAAGGAAAGAATGCACTATAGAGAAGATTAAATGGAAAGTAATTACCACTTTAGGTTTTTGGTGTAAAGAAATGAACATAGAAGAAGAAATTCAACTAGTGGATTTCATAGGAGTAGTCCTGTTTTCTTTTTGCTGTTGGTTTTTCTATGTAACTAACGCTTTTGGAGGTGGCCAGCATAGCCCTTAATGCTGAGGAATACAAAATTACCAGTTTCAAAAAAAAAAAAAAAAGTTCTGGGAGAGGACTACTATATTAGGATAGAAGTCATATAGGGCAGATTCAACGTTAGAAAAAAGGTTTTACAATAGTTTATTGTGTATTTTTGGAGGAAGCATGATTTCCTGGAAGAGTAAGAAACATAATATTGTTGCCTGATCGAGCACAGAACCAGAGTATAAAGCCATGGATTTAGCCATGCATGAGTTGTGTAACTGAAGCAATTACTTGAAGAGTTTGGAGTACGATAATGTCAGCCTATGAAGTTATATTGTTTTAATTGAACAGCACTATATATTACATCAATCCAGTGTTCCATTAGATATGAAACATATAGAAGTTGATTGTCATTTTTTGTTCCAAGTTGCAAAATGAGGATATTGTGACTGTGTTTTAGTTGGGATGGTCAACTGGTTTTATCTTAATTAAATCTCAATAGAAATTCTGGAATACTGTATATTGAGACAAGTTGGGAATACATGATTTGTATACTTCAGTTTGAGGGGGAGAGTTAATTGTAAATAGGCGATAGCTTAGGAATTGTTTTACTTTGTCATTCTCTTAATTATTTTTTGTAAGTAACTGCAAATATATTAGATTTTGTGAAGTTAATAAGAACACCCACAATTCTCTATTTTGTTACAGTTTTGCTGCCTGCAGCTTGACTTCAGGTAAATTCATAGAGTGTAGATTATCAGGCCCAGATTATAAGCTTTCATATGTTGGAGTTTGACAATTCTTGTTTGTCATAATATATTTCGATGATGGATAATTCAAACAAAGATGAGTTCATTTATACACCTGTGTTTGGAAATTATAATCCTAATTTATAAAGTTCAAGGGAGTGTGGTTTATAAATGCGTTCGGTTCATCAATTTACTAATGTAGTAACCTTTTGACCTTGGATGTCTCTCTGCTCTTTTTAATACTTGGGCATGGAAGTAAGTACAAGTTGCTCTTTTTGCACGAGTCGGGAGTTCTGATCTCACATTTGAGACAAAGGGGACATTCACTTTTCCCCCCCATGAATTGCTACTTTCCAATGTATCCTTGTATAGCCTGATGGAATGCAATGTTACTTCTTATTCCTATGTTGATAGTTTCTTGTATTAGCAAGACGGTCATATATGCACGGCTTTCATGTAAAGTTTTTGCTGCTGCTAAAGTTTTCAAGTGATCTCTGATATCCTCGTCAACGACACGAGCATATTACAGTTCTTAATAGATTAATTTTTAAAATTTCACAAAGTGTTAGTTATTTCAGGTCAAGGCTTTCTCAGAAGAGACAACTAGTCCTCTTTTTGCCAAGGACATTGTGTCTTGGTTTCCTGGATTAAAAGGTGGACGAGTTTGGAAGGAAGATCATGATTTGCTGCTGCTACGGGCAGTGCTAAAGTATGCAATCTTTTCTTTTCATTTCATTTTTTTTTTCCTCTGATCTGTCATGAAGTTAGAAAGTGATGAGCCATTTTGGAGTCACTTCTTAGATGTGACATAAGTGACATTTTTGTCATGGATGTTCACCAGGAAAACGCCAGTGCTACACAGTTTACAGAGGGGTGCATGGGTTCACGTGAACCCATACTCCTCCATGTGGATCCGCCCCTGTATGAAGGGCTTTATCAGAAAATATGTTAATAGATCTTTTGTGGATAGTACCATGAAGAGTCTTCTCTGTTTGTGGAAAGGAATCAAATTGCACACAAGTTGGTTAGATTAAATTAATTCTAACAAAGGACAGAGAAATATGAACATATTTTGTTCGTAATGAGTAGGAAAGAGTACTTGATTAACTCAAAGTATAAGGAAATAATGAACAAATTATGTTTAGTTCTAAAGATTATTTTCATAACTGTAGTTGAATAACATATCTGTGTACGGAAAACAAAACCCTAAATATTAGTAGGATCTTTATAACCAAAGTTGGAAAATAAGTAAATGATAGTTTTATCCAGTACAACTAGGAGTCTTTTAGACCTACTAGGATTTTTATGCCAATAAAAAGTATAGACAACTTCTTGTTATTCTTAGCAACAATTCAAATTTGTGTCTATACTATCTGAAATTGCTTAATTTTCTCCTTTGTTAAGTGTTTCCATTCACATCCTTGCCTTGACAAATTGGCCTTACATTTTCCCTTACTATTAAGAAAGCTCCAATACAAAATGAGCAAACTCTACATGTCCAAATTCTTCAAGAATAGAGGTCCATATTTACAAATCAAACTTTGACCACAGTTTAAAATTACTCTCGTGTTTAAGTACCCTTGGGGATCAAGGGAGAACATGAGATATTTTCCTTATGACAGGGTAAAATTAGACCAAAGTTTAACAGAGCATAACTGATAGAAACCGAGGTTTTTACTGGATAAAAGCAACAGAAAATACAAAGAGAGACACAAGTATCTCGTATCTCGTAAAGAAGTAAAAAATACAAAGAGAGACAAGTATCTCGTATCTCTTAGAACAACCTTTTCTGCATTTAAAAGATATATTACCATATGTCTACTTATTTACTAGATCTCCTATTATATAATAGATAACTTATAACTACTTTATAACTATTTAGGATAAGGATAAATAACTTCTAGTAACCATAAGGAACTGCCAAATAACTCCTAATAACGGTAAGAAACTGCTCATTGCTCCATGGGTGAAACCTCCAGGACTTTGAGAAGATGCAATTCATTATCTTCTCCTATCTTTCTTCGCTTCTTCCTCCTAGAATAAGTATGGAAGATACGTGCCTTATCAATAACATTGCTCAATTTTGGATAATATTAAGTAGCATAACGTTGCTCAATGGTTTCAAGAAAGAACAGAGATTACTTACTGCATTTGCATACTTGATAGAGTACTTCTTAATGATCTTCATTTTACTCTGACAATGTCTATGGAAAGAAAATCCAGAAACTTCCCTGACATGATTTCTAAAATGAGCAGGATTTGGATTCATCATCCAAAAAAGAGGGAGCAGGGTTTGGAATGAAATATTATACACACACATGGGAAATATGGATATACTACCAAATTGTAAGATACCCTTGATTCCACTTTTTTTGTGGAAAAAGTACCCATATTGCCCAGTACTATCTGACATTACCCAATTTTCCCCTTCCGTTTGCCTTTTGGTCCATTCATATCCTTACTGTTAGCGAAGTATCTCGTATTTGTGCTCGTCATTACAAGAGTTTCAACGTGAAATGGGGAATTTCATGTGTCCAACTTTGTCAAGAGAAGCCCAAATTCACCCTACATCTTGTCTATGGTTTAAAATTACCATCAGGTTAGGCTCCCTTATAAGTCAAGGGCAAAAGCCAGAGTTTTTTTTTGTAATGGTAGGGGTCTAACAGAGGGAAAAGTTGCTCAATTTTGGATAGTGCAGGGGCAAATTTGACCTTTTTGACTTTTTAAAAATATAGAAAGGTAATTTTATTTAAATACAACAATGCTAAGATGGTGCTAGCTATGTTCAAGTGTGCTTGCTGTCCTCTTTCTATACTTAAAATGGCTCCATACTCCAGGATTTCTTCTCTGTCATTTACTATGTCCCTCTTGTCCCAAAAGTGTAAACGTGAAGACACCTAAACTTTGCATGAGAAAGATGATCCTTTTTTCCCATTAGAGATCTTACGATTTCCTTCCATCTTGTCCACCATATACAGTACGTATAGTGTGAGAATCGAAATATAATAAACACCATATTTTCTTATCAACTGTTATTCATTATTTTCTTCTTTTTACTTGGATTTGTTGCACTTGAGCCGAGGGTCTTTCAAAAACAGCCTCTCTATCTCTACGAGGTAGTGGTAAGGTCTGTGTACACTCTACCCTCATCGTTTTTCAATTATTACTTGCTGGGGCGGAGCGTAGACGAGCGAGCAGAGCCAAGGAAAGAGGGAAGCCCGTCATAGAGCAGTCGACTAGAAGTAGAAGACTGCTGGCCTGAGAGAAGGCGGCCTCTCTCGGGAAAGATGGCCCAATTTCTCTTCTTTCTTTTTGATTTCAGTTTTTTTTTTTTTTTTCAGGTCCCACTTAGTGGGATTTTATTGGGTATGTTTGTTTTTGCCTCTTTCACATCATTCTGCCAAAGCTAATCAGTGCTTGCTTCAGATCTTCAGTCACTACCCAACATAGTCCATATCTACCTAGCAAATCCACAATGAATGAACAAATGCCTGAGATTCCGTTCCCTGCTCCAATTGGGAAGTTACTAAACGATAAAAGATTGATAAGATGTCTCTTGTATAATTGGAGCCTAATGTAAGGGATAATCTGTGTTTATTCATTTAGTTATGCCAGAGTTTTTTGTGGTCATTCAACCATCATCCTCTACTTCTTTCTCTGAAATGCAAGTTGTCTGTGTACAGAGTGTTGTGGCATTTTTTCATTGTGCCTTTCTTTTTGAATGCATCATTGGTCATTTCGACTGTGGAAATTCCAGGGCAGTAGTCCAAATGTTTAATTCAATTATTGTGCACAATATGCTAATTGTTCTATTTTGTGCAGGCATGGTTATGGAAGATGGCAAGCTATTATCGATGACAAAGAGCTGAGAATCCAAGAAGTTGTCTGTAAAGAGCTGAATCTTCCTTCTATAACTTTACCTGTGCCTGGAGCTTCTCAGCCGCAAGTTCCTCTTGCTCCTGGAGCTTCTCAGGCGCTTCCCGCTTCAGGGGTTTCACAAGTTTCTGCTCCAGGAGTCTATCAAGCACCAAATGGTCTGAATACAGCTAATGCTGGAACTACTGGAAATCAGGTGAAGGCTGCTGATGAGACTAACCATGAAGTCTCACATGGCACAAGCGATCCTTCAAACAGAACCCAACTTCATCAAGATTCGTCTTTGTTATATCATTTTAGAGAGATGCAGAGAAGACAAGTTGAATTTATAAGGAAAAGGGTGATGCTTCTTGAGAATGCAATTAATGCTGAATATCAGAGAGAAGTTGTTGTAAGTCATCTTAAATTTTCAAAAATATCTGATGTTGGAGTTCATTAGATTATACTTGGAAGTCTATCAGTCATTGATCTGTATCGAAAGAGGGTAATAACAAACCTGGTTTCGTCTTCTTTCCTTCTTTTTTTCCCTCCTGGTGTCATGTCGTCTCAGAAGAAAAACTAAGACTTGTAGATCTAGTGTTATGCTCGCTCCTTAAGAGCCATAGAACTACGAAGCTGGTTTGATTGGGGTCCTGTAATCTCTAGGTATATTTCCATTGTCATTCCATGTTAGCAGGCTAGCCTTGTGTGGAACTTCATGTTCCGGCTAGTTCTTAATCATTGAATATGTAACCTTGTGGTGTCCCCAACTATATAAAAGGCTACATTTCTCTATGATTAACAGAGCCTGTGAAATTTGATGTTCTCTTGAGAAAGAGCCTTTGGGTGTGTTAGAAATTACATTCTACTGACTTTTTCAGTGAAGCTTAAAGGAATAGAATTTCATGTGTTACTTGGTCTTTGTTTTCTCGTTGTCAAAGGATGGACCAGTCTTTATTCCTTCTACCTGCCTTGGTAGATAAATCATGTCTTATCCCAAATATATTGCTGTTCATATTTGTTGTTGAGAACAGCTTTTGACTTTTGTAGTTTGACTTTGCTCATTTTCATGTTTTGTGATTGTTGTTTCTCATTTTGTTCCTTATGTTTTAATAGTTGGGATTTGCACCTGCGTTGATTGATTTGATCATTTGAGGGCAATTAAACCTGTATTTATGTGGTTTATTTGAATCTATGTGCTTCCTTCAGGGTTGCGGAAAACCTCATGAACTGCCTGGGAAAGAGATGGAGTGTGACACCAAGATTGTAGACGAACCAAGTCGAAGTGTTGAGGCAGCTGGCTCTGAAATGGTTGATAATTTCCCAAAACTTATTGCAATTTGTAAGTATAGTCATTCATTTCTTGAAGCTTCTCTAGTGCATCAAGAAGCTACTGACTAGCATGCCATTACACACTTCTGAATGCAGCTCCACAGGGAATCTCTGAAATTGCTTGTGATGGTGAAGTGGATCGTTTGAGTGTTGCTCAGCTCTACAATAAGGTGAATATTCTGTTCCCGGACATATCTCAGGACTTCAGCTTATATGCATAATAACTAGTAAAGAATAGCCCATGCAGTTCACGGGCCCATTCCCAATAAAAAAATATTGAATAAAATTGAAGAAAGAGTAATTTTTCCTAAAATTTACTATTAATACCTGCCTAAATATCTCATTTTTGTCTGAAGAGAAATTGACAGTTTTCCAACCAAAACATATTCTGTTTTTCTTCACAATAGAGAAACTAAATAAAGAAGAGCTGACGTTATGAAATGGCGAGGGATAGCCAACTTAAGGTCAATTTCTAATTTAAGACAACATGTATATTAGTAATTTATTATAATTTATAATGTAAAGACCATCATTTTACCATTCATTCACAGATATTGTTGTGCTATAAATGAATTAGGGTTACGTAGATAAAACCAATGCAAGAAAGTGAAAGCATGTTGAGTTTATACAGACATCAAAGTGACGACAATCAATTTTGAAATTCAGTTGAAAGCAAAGCCAAATTTAAACTGATATCAAAGATTGAATGTTTAGAAGACAATGGAAATGTGAGGCTAAATAGCTTTAAAATATGAAACAGAAGTTGGGAATGAAATGGAGTTATTAAATTTTAAAAAATTGGCAATATTTGAACACCTAATTTAATGATCTCATAGGCTAGAAATTTTAAAATGTTATATGAATAAATTATGTGTACTTCTAATGAATAAGTGCTCTTATGTGTATTATTTCCCTGTGATATTTCATTCATATTTATTTAATCAGAACACTATTATAACTTCAAATACGTAAGTTCTATTATTACTCATGGCAAACTAAAAAATGAGCATAAAATAATGCAGTAAAGGATCAAATCGATGGACAAAAGGAAACCTGCAAAAAGTTTACCTAATACAGCTTGCCTATGGGCTGAAAGACAGAAAAATTACATGGCAGTAGATATTCGAAGTATCACCACATATAAAATTTAATCTATGATGCATAACAGAAACATTAGGCCAAAGCATGTCCCTACATGCATTTCTTGTTGCCTAAGGGACAAAATAGTCCATACATGTAGAACTGTAAGGTGCAGCTACAACAACTCATATCTTGCAACCAATGCATATTTGCCGGAATACGAAACAAAACATATTTTCACAGCAAGGATTGTGAAGTAGGTGTTTGTGCTTTATTTTTTTTTGGTTTTGCAGATGTGCAAGGTACTTTCTGACTATGGTGAAGATTCATTTAATGCAGTAGCAAGTCAGCCAGCTAGTCTGGCGTTAAAAAGGAACCTCCTTCCACTGGAGGCCTTTTTCCAAGAGATGAAACGAGTACTTTCTTCTGCGCATCAGAATCCTGGTAATGTTCCAAGGAGTGAACTTCAAGAAGATTGGAATCCCGAAGGTGGAAAACCCTATCCAGTGCCATCATTTCTAAGGGATGGTAACCTTCACAGTGCTGAGGAAAAACATGACAATTTTCCAACAGGTACAGAATTTGTGTCCGAGGGTACTAGCAATTTAAGCACAACAGAAAGCAATATGCCCCACAATATTAGCCCTTTGGAGATTCCTGGAGAGGAGATAATACACTGCAGTTTAAACGGAGATACTGATATAGAGATGGTGGAGAAGCAGGATGATACTGATGTTAGCACCATCAATGTTGCGATGGACATAACAGAATGAAACTGGTTTTAAGGTCGTTCCACTTGTTGACTCTGAGTAAATTATGTAGGGAAATTGACAACCTCCTAGGAAACCATTATAGAATGAGTACAAGAGAGTGACTGTTTTTCCGTTTTTCTTATTTGTGTTTCCCACTCGTCCGTCAAGTACTCCCTTTGAAACGCGAAAACATACTTTACTAACCTGCATAAGCAAAAGAGATTAGAGTCTTGATCGATTGATCGAATCAAAGTATGAAAGGGGTGATCACAAGTCTGTAGGATAGATGCAGGGAAAGTGTGCATTTGTGCTCTCCATTTTCCTGTTAACATCTCATGTATATGTAAGGGACCATACTGTGAAATTGTAACTTTAATATATTGACAACATGCCATATATAAATGGACATGTAAAATTGTAACTTTAGTATTTTTAACCTTAACGTAAGGTGAGTCGGTCTAATTCCTTTCAAATATTTTACTGTATTTTTAATCAATATGAAATTTCGTACTTCTTGGAAAAAAGAAGAAGCTTATTCTCCTTTTCTTGAAATTTGACATCTATAGCCATATTCATGAGTGAAGTATAATTAGATAACCATCTCTTGTATTGAATTTTCCATCCTTATAATAAAAAATTGATAGGTGGAAATTACATGAAAATATTACTAATATAGAGTATTTAGTTAAAACACTTTTAAATATGGTTCGCTTTGAGTTTTTAGCCAATGGGAGTAGGATCTGTTTTTGTCCTCTAGAGATCATCTCGAGCATCTTTAATCCTTCAAGTTTGCTAAAGTGGAATATCTTTTTATTTTCTAATTTGGTGTCCGTTATTTGTATTGAAGCTTGGCTAATTCGAATTCTTGCCACATAGGGGAGTGCTACCTACCACCTTTGGTTGAGGGGTAACAACTTTGTCCACCTATACCATATCCTTCGGTAGTATAGTGGAACACCTTTAGTCTAACTAACATAGCTGACTTAAAAACTTACGTGATTATAAAAAAAGTACAACAAAAATTGATAGACTTTTGGATCCGTCAAAAAAATCAATCGCTTTGATAGTTTGTTTTGCACCAAAATTGAGAAAATAAAGAAAGAAAAGTCGAACGATTTGATTCCTTTTTTTATACTTTAAAAAATTGATCGAGCTCAGTTGATTTTTGAAATAATTAGAATCAAACCAATCGAGTCTAACCATTCTTCGATTAATTTAGAGCAACTTTCACATATAACAAACACAAAATTCATATTTGTATGTTATAGCAAAGTTTGCATAATTGCGCTTCATAGCAAACATAAATATGTATATTTTGCTATACATATACAAAAGAAAGCAGTTGTATAATCTGTTTTGGTATATATATACAAAAAGATCAATTGTATGAAGTGAGAGAGGCGAGATCTGGGAGAGTGGCGAGCGAGATCTGGGAGAGGGGAGAGAGGGGAACGAAAATATATGTATATATACAATTTTCACGCATTTTATACATTTGCGTTTTTGTATAAAGTGAGAGAGCGAGATCTGGGAGAGTGGCAAGCGAGATCTGGGAGAGGGGAGAGAAGGGAACAAAAATATATGTATATATATACAATTTTCTCTCGCTTTATACAAACACAAACGCACTTTATACACTTGCGTTTGTATAAAAAATGAGAGAGGCGAGGGAGAGAACGAGAGTGGCGAGCGAGATTCACCAGGAGACAGGTGAAATAGCAACTGTTTGCTATGAGGTATAATTAAATCAAACTATATTTATAGCATTTAATTTGAATTAGTAGTTTGCTATTATATACAATTTTCCCATTAATTTATTCCAAAATTTTTAATAGTCATCATTAGTTTTTAAATCCATTATTAGTCTACTCTCCACTAAAAATGCTCCATTTATTTAAGGGAAAATTGTATATAATAGGAGTAGCAAACTTTTGGATCCGTCAAAAAAATCAATCGCTTTGATAGTTTGTTTTGCACCAAAATTGAGAAAATAAAGAAAGAAAAGTCGAATGATTTGATTCCTTTTTTTATACTTTAAAAAATTGATCGAGCTCAGTTGATTTTTGAAATAATTAGAATCAAACCAATCGAGTCTAACCATTCTTCGATTAATTTAGAGCAACTTTCACATATAACAAACACAAAATTCATATTTGTATGTTATAGCAAAGTTTGCATAATTGCGCTTCATAGCAAACATAAATATGTATATTTCGTTATACATATACAAAAGAAAGTAGTTGTATAATCTGTTTTGGTATGCATATACAAAAAAATCAATTGTATAAAGTGAGAGAGGCGAGTGAGTGAGCGAGATATGGGAGAGTGGCTTGCTCACTCGTCTCTCTCACTTTATACAATTGATTTTTTTGTATATGCATACCAAAACAGATTATACAACTGCTTTCTTTTGTATATGTATAACGAAATATACATATTTATGTTTGTTATGAAGCGCAATTATGCAAACTTTGTTATAGCATACAAATATGAATTTTGTGTTTGCTAATGTGAAAGTTTTATTTAACAATCTTAAAAAATTAAAAAATGTCCAAGTTTACATATTTAAAGGACAAATTCGAGACAATTTGGCTAAAAAATCGGTTTGTTTTGACGGCTCACCCCCACCAAACGCACGCTGTACCCTATTGTTTCCTCCAAATTTCAATTCCCTCATTCTTCTCTTCTTCTCTCCATTTTGCAGAGAAAGGGATTCTAGAATCTTCCATTTCTGCAATTCTTCTTCGATCCTCCTTGCTCTCTTTCTCATGGATCCTCCTACCTCTTGGGATTCCTTGCGAAAGCAGGTAACAACATTCATTCATCATTTCAGATCGAATTTCTGTTTTTAATTTTATGTAAACAATGATTTAGATGAGTTCTCTATTTGTGCCTATTGACTATGTTAATCTTCTCTGTATCGTTCCAACTTGTATAACATTTCTCCAAGGACAATTGTGTTTTGTCGGTGTGCAATTTTCCAAAATTTTGGATGATGATACATGAATTTGAGTAATGAAAGTGAATAGATCTATGGGGGTTGGGATAGGTTTTGTGATCCTGTAGTTACGGAGGGAGATTTAGAGGTAGAACTGCTCTGAATTGTTTATTCCAATCTGACAATACTCTACCAGAATCAAAAGGTACAATGACCCGAACAACCAGAACTACTGTGAATATATACCCTGGAGCCATTCTAGGAAGCAGCATTGATAGGATTAGATTTTGGTTTTTAAGTTGTTGGGTTTCATTGGATTGCTGGTTAGGATATGTAAACTTCATCATGTAATGCTGCTCTCTCTAAAAGGGAAGCATGGGCTTATTGGTCCAACTCGTGTATTTATTTCCCCATAGATGTAGTTTTTTATTGCATTAGTTTTGCAAGAGAAGCATAGGGAGGATAGTTTGGTGTAATGCAATTATTGCAGATCATATTTATATTTACTCTTGAGGGTAAATCTTAGAAATTAACCATAATGGTTGCCTTCTTGCTTTCCATTCGAGTGGAACCTAAAAAGAGTGATACAAATTGTTCTATTTTTTGTTGACAATCTGGACTATAACTACTTATGTTGGCGCTTGGTAATGTGATTGAACATGACCGTATCAATAGTTATGTAAGTGGTTTTGACCGAAACTTGATTGGTTTTCGTCCAAATCCACGCTACTAGAGGCCTGAAATATTGCATATGAAAAACAAATGAGAAGGTACAACTCAAGTTTTTGGGATTCTCGACAAATTAGCTTTGTCAATGATTTGCACATGAAGCTGTTCCACTTATTGTACTTTTAAGACCTTATCACATAAAACATGATCATTTTTGTACGATCCAAGTATACCTTTTAATATATGCTTTCATGCCAAAGCCTACGATGTTATTACAGCCAAAACAAATTTTCCAATGCTGAGTCTTTCATTGTGAAACTTTGTTGTATCATACTCTGACACTCATATCATTTTAAATTTGAAACTAATATGCACTGGGATATCCCTAG
Organism: Solanum chiquidenum; assembly: GCA_029582725.1. Lineage (NCBI taxonomy): Eukaryota > Viridiplantae > Streptophyta > Magnoliopsida > Solanales > Solanaceae > Solanum > Solanum chiquidenum. Next base: position 31,288 of record JAJOOS010002731.1, on the reverse strand, counting down.
GCATAATGAGTAACTATTGATTTAAAAAAATAATGGGCATACGGAGTAATAAGCTCCAACGATTGAAATATTTGACAAAACTATATGCCAAATGGAAAATAATCTATCAGGCAGCCTTTCATTTCTTGAAATTCAATTTTTCGTTCTTTTTATTCAGGTATTTCATTGCTCTTTTCTCCTCCCCTCTTCTCTTTCCCCTTTTTATAATCTATCAATATCTCTTTTTGACCCACAGTGCATTTGGTCCTTCTTAGATAATTGTACTATACAGATTTGATAGGACTACATGAAATAGGATGACACACTTGAAGCCATGCAAAATTGGGTTTTTCTATCTGCTAAAATGTTCCCGGTTTTACCACAGGTTTATTTAGTTATCAGGACCATTGTAAATTAAAGAATTTGTCAAGGGATAGGATGAGCTTGGTTTTTGGAGGTGACATAGTCAAGCAGAGTCTCAAGGATGAGGGTCTGGGAGGTCCTAGCTTTGCCAACTTATATTAGCTTTTAAGCCATTAGGAGACCATATCACTTAAAGAAAACTGAATATGAGCAGTTTTGATTGGGAACTTATTATAGCATGCAAAGATGAGTTTCTCACTTTTCTTTTGGGGGGTTCAGAATTTTATATTCTGAGTTTCTTGGTTGCAATTAGAAGAAAGCATTTTATGAGTATTCAAAAGTTTGTGCTAGGTTGAAGCGGTCTCTCTTTAGAATTTAGTGTTTAATGTAGGAGCCCTGAAAAACCATTTTTCTTGCTTAGTCTAAGCATAGCTGTTCATTTGATCTTATGATAAGATTGCATGAAGAGTTCTCTAATGGTGTGGAATTGGCTAGAATCATGACAAACAGTTTGCATGTGGTAGGGATAACTTTTAGTTGATCCTCTTTTCTGTTGCTTGATTCAGCTTAGGTTCACATTGGAAAATTAATCTTGTCGGCCATGTGGTGAAGCTTTTGTTGAAATCTCATGTTAATTGCTTCTTTTCTCCCCTGATATATATTGAAAAATTCTTATGCCGGTTTTACATATCCAACTAGGCAAGGAAGCTTGAAGCTCAGCTGGATGAGCAGATGCATTTGTATCGTAGATTTGTTTCAAACAAAAGTGGTAATGCTAATGATAATGATCTTGAATCTAGTATAGATCAGCTGCTCAAGCAACTTCAACAAGTAAATTCACAAATGCAAGCATGGGTTTCATCGGGAGGATCTGAGATCTTCTCTCATACACTGACTCGCCATCAAGAAATTCTTCAAGATCTTTTTCAGGTACTTTAAATTATTTTTTCCTGATGGATCTTGATGCAACTCTATTATACACAGATTCTGCAACTACAAGCCATGGATATTTTGTGGTAATGGAATTATGTGCCAAGCAAAATGCTAATGCCTTGTTGCATAGGCCTTTGGTTCAAAGGCAATGGTAGTAGAATATAAAATGTATGATAGACTTACACATGAGTTTGAAACCTCGCTCTTGCATCAAATCTGGTATTGAAGTGGAGAAGGGTATAAGGGCTAGCCCACTATTCCCGAGTTTCAAAGCTGAACAACTAATTTCTTAGTCATCACAAAAAAAAAAAAAAATGCCTTTCTAGAAGCTCAGCATTGGTTGTGAAGCTAGACCTTTTTTTATGGTATGTTGGGAAGCTAGATATTCGGAGTTCCTAAGACAAACATTCCCTTGAAAATTAGTTTAATATATAATGGGGTCTATTTCACCTTATAGTTATTCTTGGAACACTGACAGAGGTCCTTGTCACTTGTCAGTATTGTCATGGCTATCAGGACCCCTTACAACCATTGGACTAATAAAGAGTATGGACTCTATGGTGTACTATCATTTAGAAATCTGAAGGGCCAAATAAGTCCAAGATGAACTTCGATAAGTGGAGGAATTTGCTGAACATGCTAAGTTTGATGAGATCCAAAATTTATAAGAAGGTCGTTGAGAAGCAGTTTTATTCACAGTGAGAACTAAGGGGAAGAATGAGTTGTGCTTTTAGAATCGTCTCTTGACAATTTCTTGTTCTAGCAAATTGACTAAGTATGGAGTAAACTCTTTAGTTGTGTTGCTGAAGAACAGTTGCAACTAACCAATGAGTCTGTGGGTAAATGATGATTTGGAATGGAGCAACTTCTTTAATTGTGTTGCTGAGAACAGTTGGAATTAACAGACATCAGTGATTTCATTGCCAAAGTAAACCAGGGTAGCCTGAACAGTGAAAATTTTCAAGCATGATATGCAATTTTGGTAATGGGAATCAGTGAATATCTGATCATGGAATCATACTTTTTAAAGAGATGCATGTGTCATTGGACAGCTCCCAAATATTTAATAGCAGCTTGTTTGCATGTCCCAATGGACAATTTCTGATATTTATAATAGCATGATTGGTAAAACATCCTCTTATCAAATAAGGTAATGATACTTAAAAAACTTTCTTGTTGGACTGTAGGAGTTTAATCGGATCCGTTCAAGTTACAGAGCTAAGAAAGAGCATGCTTCATTGCTTGAAGATTTTCGAGAGTTCGACCGAACCAGGTTAGATCTGGAAGATGGTAGTGGGTCTCATGACCAAGCACTCCTTAATGAACGTGCTACCCTCCATAGGACTACTGGACAGGTAAAATTACAAAGTTCCTTTGGTATGTTGATGTTGGTTGACTTTCCTTGTCATGTGAAGAAAATTCCTCCACTAGTTATGATGTTGGATCCTTCTTTTCATATGTGAAAGTATTTCTCAAACACTTGGAGCTGCCTTGAAAACTTACTTTTGTATCTTGCTTCTCTTTCAATGTGTGGATCTCTTGCTTTCCTCATATTATAGTTGGGGTGATGTGCTAAACATGAGATATAGACATTTAAATAAAGTAAAAATTAAAGACTTAATCAGCGTAATATATGTTAATCTTAAAATGAATGTGGAGGCCAAAATGGACTTGAAACCAAAGCAATATGCAACTATATACAGCTTCAAAACATTGCACCCAAACTATTAAGCTTAATGTTTTTTGAGTAACAGCCGTAAAAGAAGGAAAAACTAGAAGAGTGCAAAGCTCTGTCTAGATGGCCACAGATTTTCCATGGACATTGTAATTTCTAAGAGTACTTATTTTACTGTAGTAATCAGGTGCTGTTCTTTCTGTTAGTTTTATAGCTGTGTGTATTGTTGTATTCAATTGCCGACTCTTGATAGTATATCAAAAGAAATTACTGACTTCTTGATATAGATGGATGGTGTGATTTCTCAAGCTCAAGAAACAATAAAGTCACTTATGTTTCAAAGATCAACATTTGGTGGCATTAATTCAAAACTCAGCAATGTCAGCAGTCGCCTCCCAACGGTAAGTAAACTATGTTATAAGCACCCTAGTTATTTTTTTATTCAATAACTAGAGCTTGGCTGAAGCAGGAGGCTTAAATTTTCATTCTAAATAGTGATGGCATTTGCCACCAGCTGCTTCATTGATCTGATCAAGATGAGTCATCTCTTTAGTGGTTGTTTGAGTATGTTATCCTTCCAAGTGTCCTCAAGGGATTGCTTGGTATTGAGGCTTAAGAGCACCAACCTGGAGATTCCTGTTTGGATCCCAGGCAGAATACCAAATACATTTTGGTGAACAGATTTACTACATGGTCTGTTAGAGTAATAGGTCCCCACTTATTAATTGGAGTACCTGCAAGTTAATCCAGACATCACTGCCATAAAGAAAAAAAGGGAAAAGGTTCAAAGTTGCCCCTGTACTATGTGTAATTTCTTAATTTTGCACTTCGTTAGACTTCTGGTCCATTTATACCCTTCTCGTTTAGCTTATCGTTTCGTATTTTCCATCACCATTAATGTAGCTCCAAAGTGAATTTGATGGACTCTAATACATGTTCTACACGTCTAAATGCTTTGATAGAAAGCTTGTCCAAATTTAACCCTCAACTTTTGACTATGGTTGAAAAGTTACCCCTCAGGTTGGAGATCTGGTATAGGTCAAGAGCAAAAGAAGACTTTTTGCTCTGTGGGGGTAAAGATAAGACAGTTAAATAGAGGACACACTTGCTCAATTTTGGTTAGTACATGGGCAAATTTGATCATTTTCCCAAGGTAAAATAAAATTAGATAATTAAAAAGAAATAGGATCGTCAGTAAAGTACTTTGAGATCTTGTATTGTTAGTGCCATAGAGGTGTCTGTAGACTTCTGCAAGTTCTAGATTATTTGAGAGAAAAGTGATCCTGTAAGCGGGATACTTTTTTGCCTTCTCTTTTTGAAACACTTCTTTAGAGCTTTCTTTTATTATCATTTTAGAAGTAGTAGCTTCTTTTTATCATAGAAGATCTAGTGAAGTACCAAAGCTAAACAGGGCCTGCTCCCAGGCGGGGACGTCTGCCCCCTCTCTCTCTTAAAGAGTGCCAGTGAGATCACATTGTTACATATCTGTGGAAAACTTCTGTTACAGATGGGATCTATATCCTTTTTTCTTATTTGCTCTTTCTCAATTTCGCAGGTTAACCATATTCTTTCAGCAATAAAGAAGAAAAAGTCTATGGATACTATCATTCTTTCATTAGTTGCCTCTGTATGCATGTTTCTCATTTTGGTTTACTGGATGACGAAATGAGACAGTAATTAATCGGACTCCTGATGGAGCTTTGAGCACCGTCTTTGCTTGTTTGTATCTTTTTGTATATTCTCCAGTGAATTTTGTGACTCTTCATTTTTATACATGTAAGAAGGTATCTTGAATTGGTTTTGATGCACGCGGTTGCTATGCCAATCCAAGTATCAACATGATTCAGAATCCGTCGTTTTTGGGGCGTGAAAGTGAGAATATTCAGTAGAGGACAGAGTAGATGGTGTAAACTAATATGAAAACCAGTTGATTTGCAAATTTCTGTGTAATGTATTATGAGATCAAAATCACCAAATTACTGGAATTAAAGAGCTTGCCATCCGTCATGTGGAACACCATCCACAAGCATTCCAAAGTCTTCATTACATAAACATCCATGTATCAAATTCTGTCATTTCTTACAAAAGCCATTCATTAAAGGACTTATAGATGCTTGGATTATTACCAAATATATATATATCGAATTTGGTTTCCATCTGAGTTATCTAGTCAGTATATTTTTCACGTCTGAGAAAGTCCATCAACTTAACTCTTAAGGTTGCATAATTCCTAATTACTTGACAAACAATATTATGGTGTCGTTGTTTAACATCTACGAACCAACAGTTCTCAGATTGGTGGTGTAGGCAAACACACAGGTAAGAAGAAGAGTTGAAATGTCATGCAAAAAATCACAGCAAAGCTAAGCATACGTCACAACATCCAATTACTTCAATTCTATCCTCATTCATCACAAATTCATGAAGGAACGCATAAAGTTCATTATTTATCCCTCTTGCCTTTAGGAACTCATTTAGGCCATCTCGGGAGCCAATGTTCAAATCCCTCAAAGTAATTACACAAAAGGAGTATCAAAATGTTAGGAGCAACAACAACAACATAACCAGCATAGTCACAAGTGGGTTCTGAGGAGAATAGAGTGTCTTCCCTACCTTGGGAGGTAGAGCGTGTGTTTTTGATAGATCCTTGGTTCAAGTAAAAGCATTTCAAAGCAAGTCGAAAAAAGAAACAATAGGAGGGAAGATGTTGTATTCCAGGTGTTTTGATGATCCTCACAAATGAAGGGACCAGGTCCCTTTCAGAATTGCTCTCGTCCAAGTTCAAAATGATGTACAACTGTAAAGTTGTCTTGTTAGCTGGTTGATGAAAATGACAGCGTACTTCACCAATAGGAATGAACGAGGTTATTTGTTCAGTGGCCAATAACTCTTGTTGGTGATTGATATATTCAACAAGACAAACAACAATCATTCATTCATTAAAAGAGAGAGATTGAATCATTTTCAGAGCTCAAGCATTAAAAAACACACAACAAGGGACCAGACTGAAGAAAAGCAATCTTAATGTGTTAATATTTTGAATGCTTGTATTGTACTAGAACTTGTAGGATTCGTTTCACATTCATAAAGAAACGTATCAAAGTCTTGTATGTGAACTGGTTGTAAGAACACGGTTACAATTTACTGTGTGTCTTACGTGCTGAAGTCTATATTGATTAAAGGTAGTTAATATAGTGGGACAATGGATGCATTGCTTTGGCTCGTAAGTAATAGAGTTATTACTTAGACATTCAATTAGTTTTATCCTGAGTTTCAGAGTTACTCTGCTCCCAGGTATATCTTTCTATCTGGTAAGTGTATGAACAAGACCACCTGCTCGAGTTCTTCTACATCAGATTCTTCTGAAATTAAGAAATGAGCTAACGGCAAATTAACTATATTGAATAAATATTGGATTACAGAAGCATGTGTTGAATTTTACGGCAAATAAAAATTGCTTAGAGAAATTGTAATATTTAGTAAAGTAGAATTTGATGTGTTACAAGACGTGATGATCCTGCAACTTTTATTAGGTCCATGCCTATTTTAACCTTATACAATTAAAATTTAAACCAATAAATATTAGGTCTTTTCCAGTTTACATCAATTAAATAAAATAAAATTATATAAGAATATCAATAAAGGCAATCGTTTTTTTTTCCTTCAAAATATTGGCATAATTTATTTCATCAAACCAATATACTCATCGGTATATTTACCAACATCGTTATTCTATTTTCAATATGATGACTCTGCCTTGTTTAGGAAGGAATTAAGAAGCTAGGGTTCATCAAGTTGACTGGAAATGCGTTATAAATTTGTTAATACCGCTCATGTAACCAAAAATAAAATAAAATAACAATTTAAGGAAAGTCTTCAAGCCCAAGTAATTTCAACAAACTTTTAGGAAACCCAATTCGTAATAACTTTTATGTAATGGTAATATTTGGAAACTTTATTAGGATTTACAACTCTATCTCAAGTCAAAATAGGATAGGCAGATAGATATTCTATAAATTACTCTCATTAGTATGTACAATATCATATACTACAAAGATACTGCACATCCAATTCTTGATTTCCAATGGCGGGGTTATTGTGGAAGAGAGGCACAACTCTTGGTCAAGGTGGATTCGGTGTTGTCTCGTTAGCTTCTACCTCCAACGCACTATTTCGTGGTGTTACTCTTCCCTCTCTCATCGCCCTCAAATCATGTAACTACAGTGCTTCTCAATCGTTGAAAGAAGAAGTCGAAATCCTCCGAATGTTCAAACATTCACCTTACATTGTTCACTGTTTCGGAGCTAATGTCTCTTTTGAAGATAACGTCAATCTTTACAACTTATTGCTTGAGTATGCTTCCGGAGGAAGCCTTGCTGATCGTCTTCAGAACTGCAATTCACTGTCGGAGTCTGAAGTTAAGAAACACACGAAGAATGTTCTTTTAGGGCTCAGTTGTATACACAATAAAGGAATCATTCACTGTGACATCAAACCTGGAAATATTCTCCTTGTAGGCATGGACAAAACTGCCAAGATCGCTGATTTCGGGCTCTCCGTGACCTTGGAACAGGGCATGAACCAAAAACAGGGAGTTATCAGGGGAACAGAAAGGTATATGGCACCTGAATCCGTGATTAACACTGAGTATACCTCACAAGTTGATATTTGGGCTCTTGGCTGCACTGTCTATGAGCTGATTACGGGGACACCGCTGTGGGAAGACGCAGATGGTGATGATGTGTTGGACAAAATCGAGTTTGAGGAACCAAAATTTCATAATTCAAAGTTGTCAAATGACGCTCAAAATTTTCTGGAAAAATGTCTTGTGAAGAATCCCAGCACGCGTTGGACTGCCGACATGCTCTTGAACCATACTTTTCTGCAGAATTCATCCAAAGTAGCCAACACAGCAAAGACAAGGAAGAAGAAAAGTGATTCAATGTCCCTTCTACACAAACCAATCCAGAAGATAACATTCAAGATCGGCCATCATAAATTCTCGAGGCAATTGCTGGATCCGAAGCCCCTTCTTGACAAACCAATCAAGAAGATAACATTCAAGATCGGCAATCATAAATTCGTGAGGCAATTCCCAGATGTGAAGGAAGTAGAGAATGAAACTTGTGGAAGGGTACTGACTACTGACAATAGATAGATACATAATAAAAATTGATTTGTATATATATATATAAACAAAGCCTCTTTAGGATTTATTTTGGGGGTATGTAGGCAACGTGTGACGAAGATGATCTCACGTGCAGCCCCTTATTAGTTTAATAAAAACAAAAGTTGTATAGTTGATCAACATTCTTTATAAAGAAAGGCGAGTTGTTATATCTGTGTTGCAAAGTTGAGTTTGTTATTATGATTGAATTGCTAGGTTAGAAATCTATGGTTTCATTATTATTATGACTCATCTGTTGTGCTTTTCCATATTTGTGTCCTCTCTTTTGTCACCAATTTAAAAACAATGTTTACCTGTCAAGTACTATTGGTTTTGGGGAGTGTTATCTTGACTCGTGTAAATTTTATTATCATGCTCGAACTCTAACTTGAAGCTTCTCTTGAGTGCTCTTCCGTGGAAAAATGGAAATTGGTTGATAGTCCATCTGCAATTTTTGATTGAAACAGCCAAATAAATTCAAGAGGCTTCATCAAATGAAGAGAAGATTAATGAGTTATTAGAAAATAATGATTGTGGGACTCTGCTATCAGGTGCTAATTCAAGAGGGCCTCTGAGAAGAGAATGGTCAGTTGGAGCTAAATATTTTTTCTCAAATTCAACAACCTATGATTCCTGACTTTGAGAATGTGAAGTCAAATAAAAATATATGATACTTTGGCTGAATATATGGGTGTCAATGTATTGATGAATCCGGAATCCAACCTTTTAATTTTTCTAAACGAGCAATAGTAGAATGTAATCAACATCAGGTTCCGATCACTCAAGAGGCTGCTGGTGAAGAGAATGGTCTGTTGGGGTAAACTTTTTCCCAAATTCAAGAATTTGTGATGCCAAAAAATAATGTGCCTGAAATGTTCGATATGGGTTACACATTGTTGGAGATAAACCAGACACCACAAGAAGAATCTGAAACACTTTGTGAAACAGAAGAATTCAGCTTTGTTGCTGACCTTACAGAAGCCTTGTTAGATCATGTGCCTTTGAAGGATAGATTGGATATAATTAGGGCGAGTAAGAGTACATTATTGTTGGACCAACAATCTTGGCAGTCTAACGCATATTTACAAGAGTACATTAATTTGTGGACAAAACTAACTAGCTGGGCGCAGTTTTTGAAACAGTATCAGGAGTTTTGTGCCTGCTTCCTAGTCCTTCTGTTTGACGTTTCTTCTAGTTTATGTAAATTCTATTTGCTCAACTTTAGTGTTCAATCTCTAATTTTGACAAAGAAATTGTTATTATAGCCTTTATCACTTGTTATAAAAATTGATACAATCCCCCCTAAAATGAAAATTATTGTTCTGTCTAAACCAAATCTACATTCATTCAAACATATTGGTATTGCTAGTTGATCGATTTATCTAGGTTTTCTTTAAATTTTTATGTCCAATTTTATGTGATCGAAATGAGGAATCAATGTCCAAATTTATGTCACCTTTATTTTTTGGTACTACAGTGCTTCTCAATCGTTGAAAGAAGAGGAGGAATTTCTCGGTATGTTCAAACACTCTATTTGCATTATTCGCTGTTTTGGAGCTAATCTCTCCTTGCATCCGGAGGAAGCTTTGCCAATCGTCTTGCGAACTTTAACTCACTGCCGGAGTTTAAAGTTAAAAAACACACAAAGAATGTTCTTTTAGGGCTCAGTTGCATTCACAACAATGGAATTATTCACTGCGACATCAAACTTGACAATATTCGACAAAACTGCCAAGATTACTGATTTTGGGCTCTCCATGACTTTTGAACAGGGCATGAAAGAAAAAAAGGAACTGATGATCAGGGGAACAAAAAGGTATATGGCACCTGAATTGGTGTGTGTGACAATAGATAGATCCATAAAAAAAATGACTAATCCTGCCTTGTAATTGATTGTTCGATAATTGTGAGTTGAGGAATATTTTCAATTTCTTATGCTCCGTTTGTGCTAATTTTACGCATGATTTCACAATTTAGAATACAAGAGTATTAACTGTTTGGCTTTTTACTGCCCTTCTTTTCGAACAATATAGATGGCATAAACAGGTGACAAGGCCAAAAAGTTGTTGGGTAAATAGTAAGAATTAATGTTTAAAACATCTTTCCCATTTGAAAAACATGAAAGTTATGGATATTAAGAGACAAGAGTAGCAATTGAATAGGTAAATTAGTAGAGATGTCAAAAAGGGTTGGCCCAACCCCACCCGGCCCAAGCCTCGCGGGCCAAGGAATTTGAACGGCTAGGGCGGGCCGGCCCTTCATTTGGTAGGGCCTGAAAATGCTCAACCCAACCCAACCCTAAAAGGGCCGAGGGCTGGGGCGGGCTAGCCCTTCTTTTTTTCTTTTCAAACTTATAATTCTATAACATCAAGAAAATGAGAAGATTTTCAAATCAAATATGACAAACAATGGTGTTGTTTCAATAACACTAGAAAAATCTAGTGTAATTAGCATGCATCTCGCATACTAGATAAGCGAGTGAGGTAAGAGAGTGACAAGCAAGATGGGAGGGAGGCGAGGGCTCGAGATTTATATATGTATTCTAGATACATGCGAATCTACTTGGATAGAGTGTATCTAGAATAAATTAACCTAATTTTGAGTCCATATATTCCGAGATACATGTCTCTGAATACGAAGATTCATAATATTATAACATAGCGTGTATTCAAATAATTAGATTATATACTAGTGAGATTATTGAAAATTACTCTTAAATAAAAAGTTTTGGCCCATGGGCCGACCCCAGCCCAACCCCGATCAAGCCTCAAGGGCAAAGGACTTATATGGGCCGGGCTTATAAGCCCTAGTTTTAAATGTGGTTGAAAAATCTAATCCCAACCCTACCCCAATAATGGATAGGGTTGGGCAAGCCCCATGGGCTAAGCCCATTTTTACGACTCTATAAATTAGATAGTATAAGTTATGGGACTCCTAAGTTATGAAGGTAATATTTAAAAAAAATGAAGAAGGAAAATAATAAATAAATGTAATATTTAGGTGAAATATCCACTAAAGGTGGAATTTCAAAGGACCAAAATAGATAAAGAAGAAAGTATTATTGCACATCTAACCTACTAGTTAATCAGTTAAATTTTAGTTAACTTAAAATCATTCTCGTTCATTAAAAAGGCGAAAGAAGAAAGTAAGATGTTTGTTTAAATCATGACACATATAGAAGGGATTCAAGAAAAGACAGTTCAGTTAATAATCACACCAAGAATATTCTTTTAGGCCTCAGTTGCATTTACAACAAGCATGTCAATATTCTCCCTGTAGGCACCAAAACTGTCAAGATAGCTGATTTTGGGCTCTCCGTAACTTTGGAACAGGGCACGAACCATAAACAAGGACTTATCAGGGGAACAAAAAGGTATATGACACCTGAATCTTTGAGGGACATGTACATAAGTTATAAAATATCCAAAAGCATGTTTTTGCCTCTCTATTTGAGGATCCCCTCCAGGCGTCATAAGAGGTAATTAGTTATATCAACCAACTATTATGAAGATACATACTCAAATGTCAACAAAGCATATTCTTACACTGTAAAGTGATTTCATTCAAAATAGAAAGACAGTTCTCATTCACAAAAATAAATATCAACATTAATTCATTGTAAAAGCAGAAAGGGGAACTCATTTATTAAGATTTGTCATGATTTTATATGGTTAACTATGATAACGAACAACTCCAATATTGCATTGGCCACAAATTCCCTTGTTATTGTTTTTTGTCATCTTAGACTAATCAGGTAGTTATCGAGACAACAATGTTCAACATTCCTTCATTTTCTTCAGATATCACGGCTTCCCCCGTCATCAAATTTGTTTGTATCCTGTCTCATGCGGTAAAATATTCCCCACAGGAAGTGCTCGTTGTTCCATCCTACAAAAACATCCACAAGTTGAGATGCATTGAAAGAGAATAAGAAAATGAGAAAAGAACATAGAGATTATAAATGTACTTTGAGAATCACTGCACAAGGCTGTGGATGCAAGTATAATCAACTCAACATCATTGATAAGAGTTCTCATCACCAAATCCTTGTTGCACATGAACTCCACCAAAGCGATATATCTATCAAACCTACATATAATGAGAAATGCAAATCAATTTCTAGTAATTAAAAACAATCCTGGGCAAGGGCGCACTTCTACTTTGCAACCCTTTCCCTTTTAAGATAGATATATAGGGTAAATATGACCTTTTTTTCTCACTTTCGAAGAAATACAGTCCAATGTCTTCTTTACCCGGACAATGATTGTCAAATAAACTTGGCCAGATATCCCCACACGAAACTAGTTCAAGTTTAAGAGTATCAGGCAATAGTCCCGAGAACTCATACACTTTACGACTAACTCTGCAAGGAGGATGAGCCTGGAATAGCCCAGGTGCAAATTCTAGAGCGCCTAAGATGTCAAAACTTCCCCTAAAATGCAACCAAAAAAAGACTAATTATTATAGGGAAGCGAAGTTGAGTGGTGCCAATTCTTCAAGTAAAAAAAGGATCTTCAACATATAAATATGTATAGTCTATAAAATAATCAAATAGAAACTTCTCTGCTTTTTGACGCATAACAAAAGCATATTCGAGTTTCAAGCACACAACAAGATCCATGAAGCAATTTATTAGACATAAATACATACAGAGAAAGTTTCACATAAAGCTAAACGTTGTTTTTTCACTCTAAATCTCATTAAGTTACAGAACTGAATAAATAGAAAACAAACAATGTATGGTTCACATATAACCTACTCAACTACAATTTCTTGTTCCCATACCTAAAAACATGAGATGGTCCATATTCCATAATACAATGACATAGAGTGGCAACAACTTCAAGTCCTGAAGGAATTTATACATAATAGGAATCAATTTCACTACCATCTAATTAAACATTATATATTCAGAGTATCATTATGTCATGACTCGCAACTATGTATGAGCAGAACTCTTTTCCATATTTAGACATATTTTCTACACTGCCCTATTCAATTTTTAGTGATACTAGTGGCATCCCTAGGTAACCATTAATTATATGGGCAACCTAGCAAAGATGGGTCATCCAAAAAGCTAGCATGCAAAAACAGAGATGAGCTAAATTTAAACATTTTTGGAGCTCAGTGTACCCTGTGTTAACCTATGTTAGTAATTAATGCGCATTCATGAAGGGTACTTACTTCCAGGAAGGAACTAGAGCAGGATCACAAGGGTGTGTCATAGGTGAATTCATCATGCAACTCTCGTTCAAAACATCATGAATCCTATGCTCAAGAATGGTAGAGGCACCCGGACCTAAATTGAATAGAAGTTAAGAAGTAATTAATTTTGCTATGAAGGCTTTACAAATATTGACAATGTAACGAAAATCATTTTGAAAGATAATATCATCATCATTGAATTTTTTTTAAAACTAGAGTGTATGATAGAAAATGAAATTTCTAAAGAATAGAGGTATAAGAAGAGGACAAATCAAACCAAGTAAATGAATACGAAATATGGTGGTGAATACTTAACCTTTAGGCTTGCTAAATTTTCGGGATTTGGTTGACACAACTCTTGAGGAGACAATATTTATCGGTGCAGATCCATATATTTTGATACGTGATGACAGACCAAGTGCTTCTTCAACAGATAGATATCTTGTTTTTCCGGTCCGTACCTCCTTTTCCCAATTAATATGTTGCCTCCTAGGAAACTTACTATGTTTCTTTGGTTGCACAGTACTCTGACAAATCTTTGTAGAGGCATGTGTCTTGGATCCCTTAAAACACTCATTTTCTAGTCCACGCGGTGAAAACATTACCCCCTTGCGAATATCACATTCTTCACAACACCAATCCAATGGTGCATCTTCCCAATAGCCCACAACGCAATATCTTAAAGGAAGAGAAAAACAAAAAAAGTAGAGCAAGAAGATGACTACGTATGCATAAAAGATACACACAATAATTAAAAGAATTAAATGCCACAACATGCTAATGAAAGAATAGATTATACTAATATTTGCATTAGAGCTAGTTCTACATGTATGCATGTAGCAAGAACTGACAACCTACGTATAAAGGCTACTACTAATCAGATGCTTATAGCAGGAGCTAGCAACCTAAAACTTATGACTACTTAAGCCTTTATAAATAAATTACCTTTTGAAAGCTAAACAAAAAAAAAGTGTATCCTTTAGGTGGAACCCAATATCCAATACTATTAGCATTCAACAGTTGTGAAAAATGCCAAAGATATTAGACAACTCGAAGAAGTCCTTACTCTCCCTAAGAGGTAATATCACTTAAATTTAGGCTTTTAATTCTATTTCACTTTTCATTCCTATTTAAAATTCCAAAAAAGGGACAAAGTTGGTAATCTAACTAGCAATTTCCTTCGAGAAAAGTATCCTCTTGTGTGAAAAGATTAGTTTCTCCCTTAAAAATGACAAGTCAACCAAAGCAGAAGGGGTTTAGGATTGGGACAATGTTTAAAGTTTACAAAGAACAAGGTGGTGAAGCAAGTACGAATCAGAGAGTCATGACTTTCAGCTCACCTAACTGCCCTTTCATGTTAAAAAAGAGAGAGAACTTACTGGTGCACGTCAACATTCTTACACTGATAGCAGGTAATAATTGCTTCTTGAATACCTAAATCACCGCAAATTTCACAAAAAAATTTCTGCATATGAATCGAATGAAGAATGAGGGGAAAATGTCCTCAGTTACACAAAGGTAAATCATAATAAATAAATCTTAATGCACAAAATAAATTTTTCCAGACTATTTGTTCATCTAAAGCAATATGATCGTATAATCTTTATCTTTGCAGAAAATGAAAAAGAACAAAACACAATCATAGTGCAATTTGCATTGATGTTAAACTATTTCAATCTAAAAGTTCTGACTTTGGAGTAAAGCAAACATCCTTAGTACTCAAAGAGCAACACAATATACTAATACGGGGCAAGTATAGAGTAAAAAAATTAGGACTTGGGACAATTGAACTGCACATAAAATAATTAGAAAAAAATACCTAGCAAACAACAATGTATTGATTACTATTGCCTAATGAAGATAAAATCAAAGTTACTAATAGTTATGGGATGGTGATATATATGTCTCTTAATGATATAGAAGATATTTTTATAGATAAAACTTGTACATAATTCAAACTTCTTACAAAAGGAAACCATACTAGGCAAACTTACTTTAGAGTTGAGAACTTTAGGAGTTAATATTGCCTATACGAGTTGTGCAATAAGTTGGTGCTAGTATAACTTATATTATTCATATTTGAGTTCACCTCATCACGAAAGTACTATTTCACATGTACTTACTTCTCTTTTGTCAAGTACTGCATCTCTTTTGTTATGCATGTATGGCCTCTCAGGGTGGCATTGATCATCGCTAGGCATGCAGCTCAATTCATTGGCTTGTGGATAACCCTATTTGTTATTGAGGCACTTTTGCTTATGAAGTAATATTTTCTATATTTTGGGTATAGTTAGGGACTTGTATCATGTGTGATTTAGAAGTTTCATAAATATCATATTCATGTCATAATTTATTTTGTAAAATTCTTAATGAAGCCTCGCATGGCTTATTTATGATGTTATTGTTTTTCTTTTATTTTATTTTTTCACTGAATGAATTACTCAATACATTATGAGATGCTTTGCCTCTCTCTTCTATGTACCTATCATGTTCATAAGTGGCATTAGAGAACTAGGATTTGCTGATGATCATATATATAATTGAGAGACTATACATACATTTAAAAAGTTATATGTTTGTTCTAATTCCATTCAATTTCATATGTGTCAAATAAGTTAGTGATGAGCAAGAAATGGAAGGCTCGAGTACTTATGATACTGCCCATTGGGTAAGATTATGAAGTGTTTGTTAGTAAGGAATGAGTCTCAAGAATGAAATTGAAAGTGTAATGAGGGGCATGCTGTCAAGGAGGAGGCATATAATGGCTCAGTCCACTAGTGATATTGTTCGCTTGGGCTAGACCCTCTTGAATTTGTAATGTATCATATATATATATATCTCCTGATATCTCCTGTGAAACTTTCTATTTGTGTAGATATTTACTTATATTCTGATGTTCCATATTATCTTCTTTTTTTCATTTCAAGTGTTTAACACTCCTTTATTTTTATTTTATAATCATAGTGTCTCAACAAACTTATACAAGCTAAGTATCGAGTTTTATCCATTCTTTAAAAAGCTATTCAATAGAGTATTAATCTAAATTACTTTATACACCCCTTTAAGCATTTTTATTAGCTAATACTCTATCAATTTGAACAATAAATATATTTTGCAATAAATTCAATTTGATGAAACGATAATTATCAAAAAAAATTATAATACACATTTTTGCCATATATCCTTTAATTTCAACTCAAAACTAGAAAAAAACATTTTAAAAATGCTACACAAAAGATAAGTTTTAGCAACACTGATTCAAGTCATACAACACCCCCCCCCCTCCAAAAACAAACAGAACAATTCTTTCAGACATTTTTAGGGAAAGGAAAAAAACGCTATAAAAATAAAAACGACTGCAGAATCGCATAAACATTAGCTATGGAAAAATACAAACATTAGTTGTTTTACCATGTTGGGCGGATGAATGTTGTTTGGTTCCTTTTGCATCGGAGAATGAGTAGATTTGAGTTCAACGGCGGCACACCGGCAAACAAAGATAAAAGGTCCCAAACGGTCCTACTCAGCACATAAGTTGTACGTTTCAATTATTTTCTACCCCCATTTACTTGTTACATATGAATTTGAAATATTCAGACATAATTATTTTACCAGACTATCTCAATTAATTAATGTTTAGTGGAGTATTAGATTTTGAAAAATAATTTGGTCAATGAAGAATTAATGTTGAAATTAAGATAGAAAAATGTAATTTTTTTCTTTATTTGTTAAAAGTGAAAAAATAAAAATGTATTTTTGAAATATCAAACAAATATAAACAAAGTGAAAACATAATACACTTGGGGCAATACCGCAGGGGGTCCCAAAAAACTAAAATAAAAGACGACTCATGATATTTTGGCATTTTAGCTCTAAATATGAGGAGCTTAAGTCATGTTTGACCTTGCCAAATACTTCCTAACTTATTTTTAAGTCATTTTTTACTTATCTTAAGTTATTTTTTATATTTGTCAAACACTTTTAAAAATGAAAAATTGACTTAAAAGTAGGTTTGATCGACTTGTAAGTCAATTCAAATACCCTCTAAATATGAGGAGTTTATGTATTCTATATGTTAGTATAAAAATGTTGATTTATATGATTAAGAAGTCAAAGCCAAAACTTCATTACAAAGGCGTATCTAGGAGGGGGTCACCGGGTTCACGTGAACCCATACTCCCCTCCTGAAATCATATATGGTAGTGTTATATTTTAAAAAAATATATTTAAATATAGATATGTGAACCCATAGTTGAAGTATCATACAATGCGATTATGGTTGGGTGCACCTCTCTAAGTGAAGTTAGAAATTTGAATCTTTTATTTCTCTCGTTTTATTTTCCTTTCTAAAATTGGATGACGCCTCTCTAAGTGGTTTGGATAGGTAAAAATAATTTTGGACCTATAATTTTTAAATTTTACAATTATTTTTAGTGATAAAAACCTAAATTTTAAACCGATCAACTTTATATCTTAGATCCACCTGTTCGTAATAGTGCACCCATCATCTCAAAATTCTGAATACGCCTCTGCTTCATTATGAGGAAAAAGTTAGGGTGTGTTTGGTATTAAGGAAAATATACTCCACAAAAATTATTTTATTAAAAATCCATATGCGTAATTGGTCATATCAATGAATTCATGAAATGACCCTCATATGTCATCATAATTGTCCAACTTCAATAATTGTTTTTGTATCAAATTGTACCCATACGATCCTCATTGATATTTGAATCTCAGACTTACGTGGTCCACATCAGTATATCATATTTCAATCTTCAATCCTTCACAACTCAACTCCATAACATCACATATGAGAAAATAACTCGGTCTTTAACACATTATATTTTATCATGAATTTCAATAGATACATAAATAGAACATGTTGTTAGGTATATAACTAGCACAAATGCATCAACAATGCGTAAATACAATGCCTAACTCATATCAAAACACGACATGAAAATCAAAGCTAAATCCAACATTTTAAGTATTTTCCTTTTATTAGTCTCTGGGAACGTGCGTTGCATGTTTGTTCCTTACCACATTATAAAATTTGTACATTATTGACTTTATGTTCTTAGCTATTTATCACATATTATTTTTGTAAATACAATAGATCTTATATATTGACTAATGTGTATATATATAGAGCTTATATTTGTGTTCAAAAATAATAATAATGAAAAAGATGATTTCAAATATAATCTGTTAGTCTAAAATAAATTTTTATATACTAAATATATGTTTATCGATATATACACAACCATATGCCAATATAGGAACTAATAGTATGTCAATAATGGGTAACATAAAAATTTAAAAGAATTTACAAACTCAAACTAATTAATCATACAAAGAATAAAGGTATGGTATGCCAAGTAAAGGTTCATAGATAAAAAGACAAAACAAAATAGACCTATCCATAGGATGGCTATTGAGCGATGCAAGTGTGGGTTTAAGCTAATGGGGGATGGAGTGGAGCAAGTTAAAATCTTTATGTGGAAAAATTGGCATAATTTATTGGGAAAATTACAAGTACCCCCTAGATTATGACTGAAATCTCAGAGACACACCTTAACTAAACTAAGGTCCTATTACCCCCTGAACCCATTTTTTTTGTAATTTTGTGTACCTTTTTGGCTTACGTGGCATCCAAATATCTCCCACGCGCCTCAATTGCGTGGAGTCACAGAGTATGCCACATAAGATAAAAGGTGTACAAAATTACAAAAAAAATAAGTTCAGAGGATAATAGAACCATAGTTTAGTTAAGGTGTGTCTCTGAGATTTCGGTCATAGTCTAGGGGTACTTGTGCCTTATCTCTAATTTATTTCATCAAACCAATATACTCATCGGTATACTTACAAACAGTGTTATTCGGTTTTCAATGTGATGACTCTGCCTTGTTTAGGAAGGAATTAAGAAGTTAAGGTTCATCAAATTGACTGGAAATGCATGATAAGTTTATTAATAAATAATACCGCTCATGTAACCAAAAAAGAAAAAAAAATGATTCAAGGAAAGTCTTCAAGCCCAAGTAATTTCAACAAACTTTTAGGAACCCCAATTCGTAATAACTTTTATGTAATGGTAATATTTGGAAACTTTATTAGGATTTAAAACTCTATCTCAAGTTAAAATAGGATAAACAAATATATATTCTATAAATTACTCTCATTAGTATGTACAATATCATATACTACAAAGATACTGCACATCCAATTCTTGATTTCCAATGGTGGGGTTATTGTGGAAGAGAGGCACAACTCTTGGTCAAGGTGGATTCGGTGTTGTCTCGTTAGCTTCTACCTCCAACGCACTATTTCGTGGTGTTACTCTTCCATCTCTCATCGCCCTCAAATCATGCAACTACAGTGCTTCTCAATCGTTGAAAGAAGAAGTCGAAATCCTCCGAATGTTCAAACATTCACCTTACATTGTTCACTGTTTCGGAGCTAATGTCTCTTTTGAAGATAATGTCAATCTTTACAACTTACTGCTGGAGTACGCTTCCGGAGGAAGCCTTGCCGATCTGATACAATGCTTTAGATAATTAGAAATGTTAAAAAGTAGTTAGTACTGTTCATTAGTCACTAAAACAGTTATTACTGTTCACTGTATTAGAGTTTGTTAGAAGCAGTTATTTTGTTAGCTGTAGTATTAGATTCCAATTCAGTTCTATTAATAGAGATGTAATACAATTGTAAATCATTGAATGATATATGATAATTCTTCTCTTCTCTCTTTTACTCTGTTTTCCTTAGCTTCTATCTCGGAATTGCCCTGATATAGCTATCTTCTTCTTTGAGGTTCAGCCTCCTAGTTGATATTATCCTTTCGATTACTGTTAATTGGATCAATTGGTATCAAAGCTGCTGGTCCTCGGCTAAGAAATCATGGTTGCTCGGAACAAAAATCAAGACAAATCTTCGGAGGAAATGGAGGGAAAATTGTCACAGATACAGGAACAATTGCAGAAGTTGATGGAAGGTATGGTGAATATGAATGATAGAAATGTACAGACAGATAAGGAATTAATGGAGATCAAGCAAGCCCTAGGAAATGCGAAACAGAAGGAAAGGAAATGGATCAGAATAGAGCTGGATCAGAATAGAGCTGAATTATATGTGGGTGGAGACAGAGAACATGGGTTTTGCAATGCAGCTGGGAATTTCCAAAATTCTAATGGTAAATTTCTTACCCGATGTTCTAAACTTGATTTTCCTAGATTTTCGAGGTTGGATTTGGGGGCATGGTTATATAAGGTGGATCAGTTTTTTGCCATGGATGAAGTTCCATATGATCAGAGGGTGAGAGTAGCATCTATCCATTTGGATGGTGAAGTTATTGCTTGGCATAGATCATACTTGAAGTCTAGGAATTCAGTTATAGACCCTTCTTGGTCTGAGTATGTGTTGGCTGTTAATGAAAGATTTGGGGAGGAATTTGAAGATTCCATGGAAGCTATTAAAATTTTACAACAAACTGAGGATGTTAGAACATATCAGGCTGAGTTTGATAGGTTATTGAATGGGGTTAATTTGTCAAACGAGAATGCTATCAGCTGTTTTCTGGGAGGGTTAAAACATGAGCTCAACAAAGCTGTTAGAATGCAAGCACCCAAAACCTTAATGCAAGCCTACAAGTTAGCTACGTTGCAGGAAGAGGTTTTTGATGCTCAGGCTAAGTCTTGGGGAATTAGTAGAACCAGCAGGAATCAGACTGGCCTTCTCCCTACTCCATCTAGGCTTCAGGGTGTACAAAAACCTACTTTTTCTAGCACAACTGTCAAGAAACCTTATGAATCAAATGCTAACAGATTCAATAATGGTAATACTGGTAGAAGGTTATTGACTGCTGCTGAGATGGATGAGAAAAGGGCTTAAAGGTTGTGTTTCTTGTGTGATGAGAAGTATATGCCTGGGCATGTTTGTAAATCCAAGAAACAGTTGTATTTGGTTGAAGTTATGGAAGATGGGGAGGTAATTACGAAAGTAGAAGTGTTAGAAGTGGATGAGTGCATGACAATCTCCTTACAAGAATTTACTGGAAGTACACGTTATCAAACAATTAGGGTAACTGGATACCATGAAAAACAACCCTTACGGGTGCTTATTGACACAGGTAGTACTCATAATTTCATTGATGAGTCAATGGCAAGAAAGTTAGGTTGTAAAGCTTTGCCTATACATGAACAATCAGTAAGTGTGGCTGATGGTAGGAAGGTTCAAACTGTTGCAGTGTGTAAGAATTTGAAGTGGTTACTGCAGGGTACAACTTTTTCTTCTGATTTCCTACTACTACCATTAGGGAATGTTGACATAGTGTTGGGTGTGCAGTGGTTAAACACTTTGGGTAGGATTTTGTTTGACTTCAGAAATAGAACTATTGAGTTTGTGCACCTGGGAAGAAAAAATGTTTTAAGAGGAGCCAATAGCCAAATCAAGACCACCAAGGCTAAATCCTTGAACAAAAAGAGTAATGAATCAGTTCAGGTTTTCATGCTTACCTTGGTGACAGATGCAACCTCTGCTTGGCAATGCAACAGTATACAAGTAACTCAAGGTACTGATATTCATCCTACCTTAACTGTTTTAATGGAACAGTACAAATGCATCTTTGATATGCCTACTACATTGCCCCCTCATAGAGGCATCTTTGATCACAAAATACCACTCATTGACTCAGCTACTCCTGTTAGCAAAAGGCCTTATAGATATCCTGGAATGAAGAAAGATATTATTGAGAAGCTAGTACAAGAAATGCTAGATTAAGGTGTGATACAACCTAGTTCTAGTCCCTATGCTTCACCTGTAGTCCTTGTTGGGAAGAAAGATGGAAGTTGGAGACTTTGTGTAGACTATAGAGATCTCAATAAACTAACAGTAAAGGACAAGTTTCCTATTCCTATCATTGAGGATTTGTTAGATGAACTAGGAGGAGCTGAAGTGTTCTCTAAGATTGATCTTAGAGCTGGTTACCAATTAAGGATGAAGGAAACAGATACCTATAAGACAACTTTTAAAACTCATGAAGGACATTATGAATTTATGGTTATGCCATTTGTTCTTACAAATGCACCTTCTTCATTTCAGAGTCTTATGAATGCTGTATTTAAACCACTCCTTAGGAGGTCAGTACTGGGTTTTTTTTATGATATATTGGTGTACAACAAGGATATGTCAGCTCATGTGAACCATTTACAAGTTGTATTTGATTTGATGAAGCAACATCAGCTGTTTTCCAAGGGTTCTAAGTGTGCTTTTGGGGTACCTGAGGTAGAGTACCTAGGTCATTTCATCAGTGCTAAAGGGGTAGCTACTGATCCTAAGAAGATTTTTGCAGTACATGCTTGGTCTGTCCCTACAAATATCAAACAAATGAAAGGGTTTCTTGGTTAAACATGATATTATAGGACGTTCACTTTGAATTTTGGATCCATTGCTAAACCTCTCACTGAATTATTGAAGAAGGATAAGTTTGTATGGAATGATGGTGCTACTACAGCTTTTTATGTTCTCAAAGATGCATTAGTGACTGCACCTGTCTTAGCATTACCAGACTATGATAAACCATTCATAAGTGAGATTGATGCAAGTGGTTCAGGAATTGGTGTTGTCTTGATGCAGCAAGGGCATCCAATTGCCTATATCAGCAAGTCATTGACACCTAGACATCAGGCTATGTGTGTGTATGAAAGAGAGTTATTAGCCATCATATTTGCAGTTACTAAGTGGTCTCATTACCTATTAGGAAGACATTTCATTGTGAGAACTGATCAAAAGGCACTAAAACACCTCCTGGAACAAAGTATTCATACTGATTTTCAGGTTGCTGGTATTTCTAAATTGATGGCCTTTGATTTTACTATTGAGTTAAAGAAAGGGACTGACAATAAGGTTGTTGATGCCTTGTCAAGAAATCAAAGTGCTGAGTTGTTGGCAGTTTCACTCTTAACTCCTAATGATACACTTATGGAGAGAATTAGCCTAACATGGACATCTGATGCTGAGTTGCAAGCTGTTATTCTTAAGTTACAAGCAAGGCCTTATAAATTCTATACCTGGATTGATTCTCAACTAAGGTGGAAAGGCAAGCTAGTTGTAGGGTCTGATTTGCAGTTAAGACAAACCATTATTCAATTGTGGCATTCAACACCACAAGGTGGTCATGCATGTATGGATGCAACTATTAAGAGGTTACAATCCCTCTTCTACTGGAAGTCATTAGCAGCTGACATTAGGAATTTTATTCAGAAATGTGATATTTGTCAAAGGCATAAGTATGATACATCAGCTTACCCTGGCCTACTTCAACTATTACATGTTCCTGATGGTGTATGGGTTGATATCAGTCCAGATTTAATTGAAGGTATTCCTAAGTCAAAAGGGAAGGATGTCATTTTAGTAGTGGTGGACAAATTCAGTAAGTCTGGTCACTTCATTGCTATTGCACATCCTTACACTGTTGAATCTGTAGCTCAGTGTATTCTGGACAATGTTTTCAGATTGCATGGTATGCCAGCTTCTATAGTAAGTGACAAAGATCCCATTTTTTTTATTTCTTTTTGGCAAGAGTTATTTACATTGCAGGGGGTCTTACTACATAAATCTACAGCATACCATCCCCAAACTGATGGTCAAACAGAGGTTCTTAAAAGAACCTTGGAGACATATTTGAGATGTTTTTGTTCTGATAGTCCTCACACTTGGGCTACTCAACTACCTCTTGTTGAATGGTGGTACAACACTACATACCACTCTACCTTAAAATGTACACCTTATGAAGTTCTATATGGTCAAAAACCACTAATACACTTGCCTTACTTGGCTGGGGAGTCTTCTAATAACATGGTTGATAGATCTCTGGTATCTAGAGAGGCTGTGATAGCACTACTCAAGCTCCATTTAACTAGAGAACAACAAAGCATGAGGGATAAAGGTAACAAACACTGATAGGCAATTTATGGAGGGAGATTAGGTTTACTTGAAGTTGCAACCTTACAGGCAGATTTCAGTGGCTTCTAGGCCTTTCAACAAGCTTGATGCAAAGTATTTTGGTCCTTACTTGGTCTTTTCTAGAGTTGGTGCAGTAGCTTACAAGTTGCTTTTACCTGCGGATGTCCTTATTCATCCTGTGTTTCATGTCTCCCAGCTAAAAAAGTGTTATGAAGTTCCTACAGTCATTAATCATCCTCCCGTATTACATCTTTCAAGCCCTTATTGTCATATTCCTGAGTCGGTATTGGAGAGAAGGATGGTCAAGAAGGGTAATAAGGTTGTGTGTCAAGTCTTGGTTCAATAGTCTGGCTTGGATGCTTCTCAAGCTACTTGGGAATTCCTATGTGAGCTGCAACACAGATTTCCTGCATTTCACCCTTGAGGACACAGGTGGTTTCCATTGGCGGGTATTGATACAATTCATTAGATAATTAGAAATGTAGTTAGTACTGTTCATTAGTCACTAAAACAGTAATTACTGTTCAGTGTATTAGAGTTTGTTAGAAGCAGTTATTTTGTTAGTTGTAGCATTAGATTCCAATTCAGTTCTATTAATAGAGATGTAATACAATTGTAAATCATTGAATGATATATGATAATTCTTCTCTTCTCTCTTTTACTCTATTATTCTTAGATTCTATCTCGGAATTGCCCTGATATAGCTATCTTCTTCTTCGAGGTTCAACCTCCTAGTTGATATTATCCTTTCGATTACTGTTAATTGGATAACGATCGTCCTCAGAACTGCAAATCACTGTCGGAGTTTGAAGTTAAAAAAAAACACGAAGAATGTACTTTTAGGGCTCAGTTGCATTCACAATAATGGAATTATTCACTGCGACATCAAGCCTGGCAATATTCTCCTTGTGGGCATGGACAAAACTGCCAAGATCGCTGATTTCGGGATCTCCGTGACCTTGGAACAGGGCATGAACCATAAACAGGGAGTTATCAGGGGAACAGAAAGGTAAATGGCACCTGAATCCGTGATTAACACTGAGTATACCTCACAAGTTGATATTTGGGCTCTTGGTTGCACTGTCTATGAGCTGATTACGGGGACACCGCTGTGGGAAGACGCAGATGGTGATGATGTGTTGGACAAAATCGAGTTTGAGGAACCAAAGTTTCAGAATTCAAAGTTGTCAAATGAGGCTCAAATTTTTCTCAAAAAATGCCTTGTGAAGAATCCCAGCACGCGTTGGACTGCGGACATGTTCTTGAACCATACTTTTATGCAGAATTCATCCAAAGTAGCCAACACAGCAAAGACAAGGACGAAGAAAAGTGATTCAATGTCCCTTCTACACAAACCAATCTAGAAGATAACATTCAAGATCGGCCATCATAAATTCTCGAGGCAATTGCTAGATCCAAAGCCCCTTCTAGACAAACCAATCAAGAAGATAACATTCAAGATTGACAATCATAAATTCGTGAGGCAAGTGACAGATCTGAAGAAGTAGAGAATGAAACTTGTGGAAGGGTACTGACTACTGACAATAGATAGATACATAATAATGATTGATTTGTATATATATATATATAAACAAAGCCTCTTTAGGATTTATTTTGGGGGTATGTAGGCAACGTGTGACGAAGATGATCTCACGTGCAGCCCCTTATTAGTTTAATAAAAAAAAAGTTGTATAGTTGATCAACATTCTTTATAAAGAAAGGCGAGTTGGTATATCTGTGTTGCAAAGTTGAGTTTGTTATTATGATTGAATTGCTAGGTTAGAAATCTATGGTTTCCTTATAAATATGACGCATATGTTGTGCTTTTCCATATTTGTGTCCTCTCTTTTGTCACCAATTTAAAAACAATGTTTACCTGTCAAGTACTACTGGTTTTGGGGAGTGTTATCTTGGTTCATGTGAATTTTATTATCATGCTCGAACTCTAGCTTGAAGCTTCTCTTGAGTGCTCTTCCGTGGAAAAAAATGGAAATTGATTGCCATAGACCGGCAACTACTGTTAGAATTTTCATATGGGAAGTGCAACCCACTGTAAGAAATTAACTCATAGTAAGGATATTGGAATGACTGTTATATACTTTCTGCATACAACCATACACAACATTCAGTAAAACCACCACACTTCTTGGGTGCACACTTTAAATTCAATAGGTTTCATCAATTGAAGAGAAGATTAATGAGTTATTAGAAAATAATAGTTGTGGGACTCTGCTATCAGGTGCTAATTCAAGAGGGCCCCTGAGAAGAGAATGGTCAGTTGGAGCTAAATATATTTTCTCAAACTTAACAACCTATGATTCATGACTTTGAGAATGTGAAGTCAAATAGAAATATGCCTGAAATATATGATACTTAGGCTGAATATATGGGTGTCAATGTATTGATTAATCCGGACGATTTTCTGCTGATCCATCCTTTTGATTTTTCTAAACGAGTAATAGTAGAATCTAATCAACATCAGGTGGCAGATCACTCAAGAGGCTGTTGGTGAAGAGAATGGTCTGTTGGGGCAAAGTGTGTCGCCTTTTTCCCAAATTCAAGAATTTGTGATGCCAAAAAATAACGTACCTGAAATGTTCGATATGGGTGACACATTGTTGGAGATAAACCAGACACCACATCAACCAACACCACAAGAAGAATCTGAGACACTTTGTGAAACAAAAGAATCCAGCTTTCTTGTTGACCTTACAGAAGCCTTGTTAGATCATGTGCCTTTGAAGCATAGATTGGATATAATTAGGGCGAGTAAAAGTACATTATTGTTGGACCAACAATCTTGGCAGTCTAACGTACATTTACAAGATATGTTGCTCTGAAGAATTGGTAGTACCTGGAGAGTTTCAGCTAATTTGTGGACAAAACTAACTTCTCAGTATCAGGAGTTTTGTGCCTGCTTCTTAGTCCTTCTGTTTGACGTTTCTTATAGTTTATGTAAATTCTATTTGTTCAACTTTAGTGTTCAATTTCTAATTTTGACAAAGAAATTATTATTATTGCCCCGTAAATGAAAATTTTTGCTCTGTCTAAACTAAATCTACATTCATTCAAACATATAGGTATTGCTAGCTGATCGATTTATCTAGGTTTTCTTTAAATTTATATGTCCAATTTTATGTGATTGAAATGAGGAATCAATGTCCAAATTTATGTCACCTTTATTTTTTGGGACTACAGTGCTTCTCAATCGTTGAAAGAAGAGGAGGAATCTCTCGGTATGTTCAAACACTCTCCTATCAATATTGTTGAACCAATGGTGCAAATTCAAGAGGCTTCATCAGGTGAAGAGAAGATCAAAGAGCTATTAGAAACGATGATCCTGAAATAATGCTTATGCGGAATGAGGACTATGGAATGATCAATCATCCTATCAATGTCATTGAAAATCCAGCGGTGGAAGTTGATGATGTTGAGGTGCGAATTCAAGAGGCTGCTGGTGAAGGGAATGGTGTTTTGGAATTTGAGAACACAATGCCAGAAAATAATCTGCCTAAGGAACCAGCACACCTGCAGCAAGATTGTCCGTTTGGTGTTAATGAGGACCGTATTGCAAGCTTTGTTGGACTACTATCTGGTTGTGGGAACTCTGCTATCAGGAACAATCAGGTGCAAATTCAAGAAGCCCCCGGAGAAGAGAATGGTTAGTTGGAGCAAAAAACTTTTTCTCAAATACAACAACCTATGATTCCTGACTTTGCGAATGTGAAGTCAAATATAACTATGCTTGAAATATATGATACTTTGGCTGAATATATGGGTGTCGATGTATTGATGAATCCGAACAATGAGCTACTGATCCATCCTTTTGATTTTTCTAAACGAGCAATAGTAGAATCTAATCAACATCCGGTGCAGATCACTCAAGAAGCTGCTGATGAAGAGAATGGTCTGTTGGGGCAAACTGTGTCGCCTTTTTCCAAAGTTCAAGAATTTGTTATGGCAGAAAATAATGTGCCTGAAATGTTCGATACGGGTGACACATTATTGGAGATAAGCCAGACGCCACAAGAAGAATCTGAGACACTTTGTGAAACAGAGGAATCCAGCTTTGTTGCTGACCTTACAGAAGCCTTGTTAGATCATGAGCCTTTGAAGAATATATCGGATGCAATTAGGGCAAGTAAGAGTACATTATTGTTGGACCAACAATCTTGGCAGTCTAACGCGCATTTACAAGATATGCTGCTCTGAAGGATTGGACAGTTTCAGCTAATTTTGTGGACAAAACTAACTAGCTAGGTTCAGTTTTTAAAACACTATCAAGAGTTTTGTGCCTGCTTCAGTGCTACTTAGTCCTTTCTGTTTGATGTTTCTTATAGTTTACGTAAATTCTATTTGTCCAACTTTAGTGTTCAATTTCTAATTTTGACAAAGAAACTGTTATTATAAGCTTTATCACTTGTTACAAAAGTTTATACAGTCCCCTCTAAATGAAATATTTTGCTCTGTCTAAACCAAATCTACATTCAACAAACTTATAGTTATTGCTAGCTGATCGATTGATCTAGGTTTTCTTTGAATTTATATGTGTCCAATTTTATGTGATCGATTTGAAGTACGAATGTAGTAATGAGGAATCAATGTCCAAATTTATGTCACCTTTATTTTTTGGGACTACAGTGCTTCTCAATCGTTGAAAGAAGAGGAGGAATTTCTCAATATGTTCAAACACTCTCCTTGCATTATTCGCTGTTTTGGAGCTAATCTCTCCTTCGAAGATGAAATCGACCTTTACAACTTATTGTTGGAGTATGCATCCGGAGGAAGCCTTGCCAATCATCTTCGGAACTTTAATTCACTGCTGGAGTTTGAAGTTAAATAACAAACAAAGAATGTTCTTTTAGGGCTCAGTTGCATTCACAGCAATGGAATTATTCACTGCAACATCAAACCTGACAATATTTGACAAAACTGCCAGGATTGCTGATTTTGGGCTCTCCATGACTTTTGAACAGGGCATGAAAGAAAAACGGAAACTGATGATCAGGGGAACAAAGAGGTATATGGAACCTGAATTGGTGCGAAACTGTGACAATAGATAGATCCATAGATAAAAATTGTTTTGTAAAAAAGTACGTGTGGGCTTGATCCCTCTTTAGAATTAGTTTTGGGGTATGTAGGCAGTCTGTGACAAAGATGATCTCACGTGCAGCCCCTTATTAGTTTAATTTAAAAAAAAATTGTATAGTTGATCAAGAAAGGCGATTTGGTATATCTTGCAAAGTTCAGAATTTCTATTAGTTGAATGACGTTCTGAATAATTAAGCCGATCACTCTATTAAATCGAAGAATTTTGATATGCTTTCTCACAGACATATAAAATGTACAGAGATTTTTTCCATTTGAGTTTGGAACGAATTCAGCAAGAATGGAAAATGCATGGATCCAGGTAGAGTCACATTTGATGATGAAATGGTGGTGATTCGAAGAAAGCCATTGAAGAATTTGCCATCTAAGTTGCTCAGACTCTTCACTTTTGGTGCCGCACCCACGACAGGGGTGTGGTGTGGTGTGCGTATCGGACATCCACACCCGAGTCCGAGCAACTTAATCTGCCATTCCTTTCACTTATGTATCTGCTAATTAATTGCTTTATTTTTATAAGAATATTAGCAAAGTCATGTTTGTTTTTTGTTTTTTGAAATTTTTCTCTTTTCAACTGCCTGAAAAAATTGGCATATTTTATTTCATCATAGTTTATTTTAAACGTTATTGCATGTTTGGTTAAGTTTCTTAGAAATTAAAAACTATTTATGAAGGAATTAAGAAGTTTGGGTTCATCAAGTTGACTGAAAATGGATAATAAATTTGTTACTAGGAGTAACTACAATTAGAGAGCTGTGAGTGCTAGTATTATCAAATTTGATTTATAATATAATCTCAAAAAATTAGTCTTAATTTTTTTTCCATTTACAATTCTTTCTTTTTGTTTCTTATATTTTCACACTAAAATAAAATAAGAATAAGAACCTCAAGTAATGATAAGCAAATAGATTTTTAAGGGAGATATTCAAACTTAAATTATTCGTTGAATCAAAGAAGTGAAAAAATAATTCACGTGTGAGAAGAATCAAAAATACCCGTGAACTAAAAAAAAACATGAACTTCACTAGAAGGATCTAACTTACCCATACATGGATTTTTTTAATAAAGAATAAATTTAAATTTTATTTAGGAAAATAAAAACGAAATTGAATTAAATTAATCCTGAAGGAATAGGAAAACACAGGAGAAGAATAGTATAGAAGTAAAAAATAGGAAACAAATCTTTTTTTCTGGAGGATTTTCATCTTTTAAGAAACTGTAAGAATCCATTTAGGTATAGGAAAGGGAATAGGATAACATATATCATTTATAAATTATAATAATATACTACAAACATACTCCACATTCAATTCTTAATTTCCAATGGCGGGATTATTGTGGAAGAGAGGCACAACTCTTGGTCAAGGTGGATTCGGTGTTGTCTCGTTAGCTTCTACCTCCAACGCACTATTTCGTGGTGTTACTCTTCCCTCTCTCATCGCCCTCAAATCATGTAACTACAGTGCTTCTCAATCGTTGAAAGAAGAAGTCGAAATCCTCCGAATGTTCAAACATTCACCTTACATTGTTCACTGTTTCGGAGCTAATGTCTCTTTTGAAGATAATGTCAATCTTTACAACTTATTGCTTGAGTATGCTTCCGGAGGAAGCCTTGCTGATCGTCTTCAGAACTGCAATTCACTGTTGGAGTTTGAAGTTAAGAAACACACGAAGAATGTTCTTTTAGGGCTCAGTTGCATTCACAACAATGGAATTATTCACTGCGACATCAAGCCTGGCAATATTCTCCTTGTGGGCATGGACAGAACTGCCAAGATCGCTGATTTCGGGCTCTCCGTGACCTTGGAACAGGGCATGAACCAAAAACAGGGAATTATCAGGGGAACAGAAAGGTATATGGCACCTGAATCCGTGATTAACACCCAGTATAGCCCACA
>JAJOOS010002730.1:0-25647 GCA_029582725.1 Solanum chiquidenum | reverse complement strand
TTTATTGCTTTGTTCAGTTATATGTTATTTCAGCTTTACTCTATCCTGCATGCTCAGTACCTTTCAAGTACTGACGCATATGTGCGCTACATCTTCTCGTGATGTAGGTTCAGGTTCTCAGCATCCAGATCACGCTTAGATCGGTTCCCAATCTTCAATTCAGCAGCATCAGTGGTGAGTCCTCATTCTTCGAGGACTAGTGACATGTTTATCTTTATCGCTTTCAGTCTTTTAGTTTCAGTTTTTGCTAGATCTAGTTGGGGCATGTCCCAACATTTCTAGTCAGTTTAGAGGCTTATTTCAGACATAGTTAGATTCAGCTTAGAATTGAGTTAATACCTTCTTTTTATTAAACTCTCAGATTTGATATATTCAGTTATAGTATATGGGTATTCCCCATCTTTTCATTTTATTTATGATTTAGCTTCCGCATCAGTTTATTGTCTTTAGTATGCTCATGATTATGCCAGCAGGGTTAGCTTGGGATCACTTGTGGTCCTAGGTCCCGTGTTCGCGTCTCGGGGGTAGTCTCGGGGCGTGACACTATCACTGGATGTGTGGTAAGCCAACGATGAAGTCCATATTCAAATCTTCCCACTTCCAAATAGGAATACTAATATCTTGGTATAAATCTCCCGGATTTTGATGCTCAACTTTCACTTATTGACAATTATGACATTTAGCCACAAATCCCGCAATATCCTTCTTCATCCCATTCCACCAATAGATCTCCCGCAAGTCACGGTACATCTTGGTGGCTCTCGGGTTAATGGAATTCTGAGAATTAGGGGCTTCTGATAAGATTTGCTCTCTCAAGTTATTAACATTAGGAACACATAAATGACCTTGATATCGAAGCACACCATCTCCCCCTTGGAAGAAAGCCTCTACAGACTTTTTAAGCGTCAGTTCCTTCAATTCAACCAAGGTTGGATGAAGACCTTGCTTGGCTTTCACATCAGTCCCAAAAGATAATTCTGAACTATTGTGAACCATACATCACCTTGGGTAGAGTCAACTAGCCGAACACCCAATCCGGCTAATCTATTAACATCTCGAACCAACTCCTTTTTATCCTCCTCAATATGAGCAACACTACCCATCGATAACCGATGAAGAGCATCTGTCACCACATTCACCTTACTGGGTGATAGAGAACACTTATGTCATAATTCTTTGTTATCTCAAGCCACCTCTTTTGGCACAGATTTAGGTCTTTCTAGTAAAGCACATATTGCAAACTCTTGTGGTTGGTAAAGACATCCACATAAATACCATACAAATAATGCCTCCAAATCTTTAAGGCAAAAACAACCACCACTAGTTCAAGGTCATGTGTAGGATAATTCTTCTCATGAATCTTAAGTTTCCTTGAAGCATAGGAAATGACTTTTCCATTTTGCATAAGTACACATCCTAGCCCAATTCTCGAAGCATCACAATAAACAACAGAATCTTCAGTTCCTTCCGTTAAAGTCAGTAACGGAGCGGAAGTAAGTCTATCTTTTAATTCTTGAAAACTCCTTTCACATGTTTCAGACCATATGAACTTAACCTTTTTTGAGTCAATGCCGTTAATGGAGAAACAATCGAAGAAAACCCTTCAACAAACCTTCTATACTAACCATCTAAACCCAAGAAACTCCTAATATCTGAAGGGGTGAGAGGTCTAGGCCAACTCTTGACCACATGTGTCTTCTTAGGATCTACCTCAATTCCCTCACCAGAAACAATGTGACCAAGAAAAGCTACATACCTTTACCAAAACTCACATTTACTAAACTTTGCAAAAAGTAGTTGGTCCTTGAGGACTTGCAACACAATCCTCAAATTATTGGTATGCTCATTTTCACTCCTTGAATAGATTAGTATATCATCAATGAACACAATCACAAACATATCAAGGTATTCTCTAAACACCCTATTCATCAAATACATAAATTCCACTGGAGCATTAGTTAAACCAAACGACATTACCAAAAACTCATAATGACCATACCAAGTTTGAAAAGTTGTCTTTGGAATATCATCTTCCTTCACCCTCATTTGGTGATAACTTGACCAGAGGTGAATCTTAGAAAAGTAACTTGCTCCTTGAAGTTGGTCAAACAAATTATCTATCCTTGGAAGAGGATATTTGTTCTTAACAATATTCTTGTTCAATTGCCGGTAGTCCATACACATACGGAGCGAACAATATTTCTTTCGAACAAACAAAACTGGAGCACCCCATGGAGAGATACTCGGTCGGATGAAATCTTATCCAACAAATATTTCAATTGCTCCTTTAATTCCTTAAGTTCTGCTGGAGCCATACTATAAGAAGGAATAGAGATAGGTTGCGTATCTGGGAGAAGGTCAATACCGAAGTCTATTTCCCTCTTTGGAGGAATACCAGGTAGATCATATGGAAATACTTTCGAAAACTCATTTATTACGGGGACCGACTCAAGAGTATGGGCCTCAGAATCTATATCCCTCACCATAACTAGATGATATATGCAACCCTTAGATATTATCTTTCTAGCTTTAAGACAAGAGACAAACTGACTCTTAGGCATCAAATTCACCCTTTCCACTTTAGGATGGGCTCATTTGGAAACTGAAACTTGATTACATAGGTTCTACAATCAATAGAAGCATAACATGAATGCAACCGATCAATACCAAGGATATCATCAAAATATAACATATCAAGTTCTACAAGTTCGACATGAGTGACTCTATGGGACAAGGAGACGAGACACTTTCTATAGACCCTCTTAGCCACAATAGAATCACCAACAGGAGTAGTGACAGAAAAGGGATCTAACAACACATTCGGAGGAATATCAAACCTCAGATCCACATATGGCGTCACAAAGGACAAAGTAGCACCGAGGTCAAGTAAAGCATAAATAACAAGTTGAAAGACTTTCAACATACCGGTGACCACATCGGGCGAACCTTCTTGCTCATAATGAGTATGAAGTGCATAAAACCTGTTTTGCTTCTAACTCCCTCTTGGACCGAATAAAGGATTCGGTTGAGCCCGTTGATGATTATCTCCCTCATTCTTAGAAACAGAGGGACAATTTCTTATCTTGTGGTTCATCTTACCACAACCAAAGCAAGCATTGGAACCCGCTAGACACCTATCCTCATGCTTATTTCCATACTTAACACAAGTAGGCAATGAAAATACACTACCATTTTCTCTTTGGGGCTTAGGGTTAGACACCATATCTTTGTTAAACTTAGGAGGAGCATTGGAGGAACGTTGATCGAAAAACCTTTGTTGGAACTTAGAATGACCTTGTCCATCGGACCTTGAGTGTGAGAAGTTACTATCACCGATTTTAACCCTCTATGCCTCCCAAGAGTTTTCCTTAAGCTTCTCCTCTTCAATTTGTTGAACATGAACCATCAGACGAGAAATATCCATATCATTAACAAGAATAGAGATACGACATTTCTTAATCACCATTTCGGACACAGTCAAAACAAACTTACTCATATTCACCCTAGGATCAACAACCATTGTAGGAGCATATCGAGACAATTGTGTGAACTTCAAAACATATTACTTCACACTCATATTTCCTTGATGAAGGTTGATGAATTCAAGCATCTTTGCCTCCCTCATTTCAAGAGGAAAGAACCTATCAAGGAAAACAACTTAAACTTTTCCCAATCGAGAGGACCCGCATCTTCCGCTATACGTTCTTTCCATTGGTTGAACCATACTTGAGAAAACCCTTAAGTTGGTAAGTGGCCAATTACGCCATTTCCACCTGGAGTGGCAGAGCTAAAAATTTTAATAAAGGGGTTCAATATCTGAAGAACTAAACACACGAACTAACCGAAGGGGGTTCGACATCTATTATATATACATAAAAAATAATTTTAACCATGTATAAATAGTATATTTTCTCCGAAGGGGGTTTAGATGAACCCCCTAACAGAAAGCTAGCTCTGCCCCTATCGACCGATATCACTCCCATGATCATCAACACCTTATACACTTCATCAATAAACTTTTGAGGGTCTTCCTCAACCTTAGAACCATGAAACTCCGGAGAATTCATTCTAGTGAAGTCTCTCACTCTAGCTGCCGCCATATCCACATTTGGGTTTACGGGGACCAAAACCTCCCTATTGACTTGAGCCGTCATGGCTTGAGCCAACACTTGAAAAGTAGCCCAAAACTTTACATTAGTCACTTGCTCGGCCAAAGGGTCGATCGGAACTTGAGGTATACTTTAAGTTGTGATAGAACATGGTATTCAGAACAAAAGGTTTAAGAAGGTCCTGGGATGTCTCATAACCCACGCTAGTAGAGATTTTTCATGTGTGTGAAGCGCACCACATTTATAAATAGGAATCTATAAGATGTTTAGGAAATTCCACTTCTTTCATCACTTTAAATATATACGGTAGAGTTTAACTCTATATGTTTATCTCATAATCCTTATTTTTAGGATATGACCCCTCGAAGAGCATACGTTAGGAGGAGTGTGAATGAGAATGTGGATCAAAAAGCTCCTTAAGATCTTCATGAAGCTCCACAGGTTCCGGCCAACCCTTTTGCTGAACAAGGGACTAGTGTGGAGTTTTGAGCTGCTTTTCAAGTGTTTGATCAAGCCATAATGGCTCAAGCAAATACAGAGGTTGTGGTTCCTGTGAACCCAAATATGGGTATGGTGGAAACTAGAGTATGGGACTTTAATAGAATAAATCCCTTAGAATTTTATGGTTCCAAGGTCGAGGAAGATCCTCAAGAGTCCATTAATGAGTTAAATAAGGTTTTGATGATCATGGGAGTGACGTAGGTGGAAAAGGCAGAATTGGACACTTATCAACTTAACGATGTTGCTCAAGTTTGATTTAACCAATGGAAGGAGGAGAGGGCGGTTGATTAGAGTCATTTTGATTTGGAAAAAAATTAAGGTTTCTTTCCTCGATGGGATCTTTCCCCTTGAGATGAGGGAGGCAAAGGTACTTGAATGTATCAATCTTTATCAAGGAAATATGAGTGTGAAGTAGTATGACTTGAAGTTCACACAATTGTTTACATATGTGATGAGTCGGGAATTTTGACTCAATTAGGGCATATTATTCAATGAATTAGTGCCCTCAATGCCAATTTTGTGCTCATAACTTATGTTAATGTGTTGGTATGCAACAATGAAGGCTTAATAACAATGAAAGGACATTACTATTGACACCCAATTTTGACCCTCCCGATAAATTCTCGAGTTTCTTATTTTTCAAATGATTTGAAATAATTAGTTTTATAAAAATTCAAAAGATTTTCAAATTTTAAAATGAGTTTAGTAGCTTTTATAATATTTTAAATAATTAATATATTTTATATAATTATTTATATAACTAGTATATTTTACAAGTATATGAAAATAATCTATTTTTTTTACACTTTTAGTTAATTTTTCTATTAATTTAATTTAGTTTAAGTTATGGTTGTATTTTTTTTAAAATTATTTACTTTATAATTAAGTTAATTATTTCATTTCGTTACATTTAAGAAGTTCGTTAATTAATCGTGTTAAATTCATCTTATTTAATTACTAGCTGGATCTATCCTAATTAACTAAGTTTGGCTACATTTTTAATTTCCCATGGGCTATAATTTAAATTCCTATGGCCTCAGCTCAAATTCAATTCTAACCTACTAATTTTAATAGACCAATTTTTGTCCCATCATTCAATAATTTCCAGCAGCCCTTTTCATTTCAGCAGGCCCAATCCTCATTCTCATTTCAGTAGCACCATCAGCCCACAAAAGACCAGAAACCGACCCAATTTCCCTAACTCCTTTTCCCATTTTCTCTTCCAGCCCAACTACGCTCGACCTGGCCCAATTTCAATCAGCAAAAGAACCCAGATGCTCAACACGCTAAGCCAGTTTCCAACATCACGGCATCCCAAATGACAACCACGTTCATTCCAACGTTCACAAGCGGCTTTAACATTCCAGTAGCTTCACAGACATCAACAATGCATAGAAAAATGACCACGGAAGCAGTAGCTCGCAATTCACGGTGTCAAATACACGGAAAGCAACACAACGTCTACGCATAAAGTTCACACCCGCATCGTCTTCTTCATCAATTTGTACAACAATACTGTTCTAGCTGCGATTCAAGTGAAAAGCACCTGCAGTAGCAAAAGCATTTGCAAGGGCACACATTTTCGTCCTTGCGACCTTTAGATTGAGCCAAGTCGCACCCAAGGACAATTGGATGAGTCTTAGCCCTCCACCTATTTTTCAATCCATTGAATTTGAGAGAATCATTGGGAATATTCATGGAGTCTTGGATAAAATTTAGGGTTTGAATTCTGAAATAGGCCTGGTTCTCAACCGAATATTTCATCCTTTTCCCCCCAAATCTGCCCTAGAATTTCCTCCTATAAATACTCCCTCTTCCTCTTTGATTAGGGTTGGAAAAAGGTTGGAAGAAAGTTGGAAAAAATAAACGTTGGAGAGGCAGAAAATACACAGAGAGATATAAGTTTAGAAAGAAATTGATTTAGATAATCAAAACTTTAAGGTTCAAATTTTTATTTGGTTCTATCCTTGAAGTCTTCATTCAAGCTTTCCGGCAAAGCTCGTGTAGTGGTGGTGAAGTCGTCTCCTGCTCGTGTAGTCTCAGTTTGTTACCCCCTAAAAGGTAAACTTTTTTCAATTCTAGTTCTTTTTGTCACACCCCGTATGCTAGAACTACCAAAATGCAGATTTCCAAAGTTGTAGGTGCCACCGATGGGCACCACCCACGGACCGTAGGGTGACCCACGGTATGTCCTGGTGGTTTGTGGTTCACCACATGCAACCCTCTCAAGAAAAAAAATCTAGAAATTATTCTAAGGCATGACCCACGTCCGGACCAATGGACCGTGGTCCAGGTCCGTGGATCGAGGCTCCAAAATTTAGTCCTAGAACCCCATCAACGGTTGACCAGCATGGACCATTGGTCAATCCATGGTCCATCGATGCGTTTTGTCGGTGGCCCCGACAGAATTTAAGTGGGGGGTCATTTGGTCTTTTCCCTATGCGTTGGACCCCTAAACTACGTAGTTTTGGTTAGTTTTAGCCTAGTAACTAAAGATGGAGAATACTTGGGTAGTTGGGTGAACTTAAGAGCATACTTCTTCACACTCATACCACCTTGACGAAGGTTAATGAATTCTTTCATCTTTCATTCCCTCAATTCTAGGGGAAAGAACCTATCTAGGAATGCTTCTTTTAAACCTTCTCACTCAATTGGGCCCGCTTCTACCGGCCTACCATCTTTCCAATGTTCATACCATATTTGACCTATATCCCTTAATTGATAAGCGGCTAGGTCCTCTTTCTCTACCATAGTCAAGCCTATGATGGCAAGCACCTTATACACCTCATCTATAAAACTTTGAGGATCTTCTTCCATCTTGGAGCCACAAAACTCCGGGGGGTTCATCCTCAAAAACTCCCTTAGTCTAGAAGCACCCATCCCCCTTATTGGGTTTGCTGGAGTCATAACATCTCTATTGGCTTGCGCCGTTAAGGCTTGAGCCAACAATTGCATAGAAGCGCTAAACTCCGCTAGGGTGGCATTCCCAATTGGAGGGTCATTTGGAACTTGAGGAGGAGCTTGGTTTGGGACTTGTGGAGGAACCTCTTGTTCTCCATTGTCCTCATCCTCATCATCCCTCTCAGCATTAGCCCTAGTATTAGCCATAACCTGAAAAACCATAGGGCAAAGGTTAGGAGAAAGACCTACTAGATCTAAACTTTGTAGCACGACTTTAGAGAATGAAGAAATGAGATTTCCTAAACATCCAATAGCCTCCTTTTCATAAATGTGGGGTGCTTCACATTTATGAACTAGACCCTAGTAGACGTGGTTTGAGAGAATCCTAGAATCATTCTAAACCTTGTGCTCTGATACCAAGTTTGTCACGACCCAGGGGTACCCCCTAGACGTAACATGGCCTCATAAAATCCCTTAGCATGATCATAACATAAGATAATAGAAAGTATGGGAAAATTTAAAACATCTTTTAACCATACAATCGAAAACACTTTCCATAAACAAGCAGAAGTCTTTACTAACTCTTTGTCTCAAACCATCTATTAAAACTCTTGAATAAAAGACTTGGGACGCAGCCCACATAAATGTCTAAAACATAAGGAAAATTACATAAAGGAAACATAACGGGTTTGTCTTCGAAGCTATGAGGACTCACCAATTCTTCAACTCTTCTTGCACCTTAGCAACCTAGCCTCCAAAGCAACTAAATCTCCGAAACCCTACATTTGGTTATAATGTAGGCAATATGCATTAGTACAAAATGTACCATGTCTGAAAGCTAGCGCAATATCATAAGAGCATCCCAAAATGGTTAGTAAACATAAGACATAAGCTTAAGATATAATAACATAATCATAGCATAATCTCCAACATAAGCATCATATAATCATAAGCCAACATAAGACATAAGTCATATTAATATAAGCATAGTTTACTCTTAGTCATCTATATCCTAATAGCACCATTCTCAAGTAACCTCAAAATCATACAAGTGCAAAGCAAGAATAGCATCCCATAATACCACCCAAGCCAAGTATCCCTTTTTAGTCATCTTA
The DNA here is from genome assembly GCA_029582725.1 of Solanum chiquidenum. Classification (NCBI taxonomy): domain Eukaryota; kingdom Viridiplantae; phylum Streptophyta; class Magnoliopsida; order Solanales; family Solanaceae; genus Solanum; species Solanum chiquidenum. The sequence goes on along the minus strand of JAJOOS010002730.1, from coordinate 17,021 downwards.
ATCATAGTCTATATATCTGGTCAACTCTTAAGATTATTTACCATAAGGGTATCATACTCCTAAGTAACCTCAAGGCACACTTGTGCAATGCATGAAAGGCATCCCATAATACCATTCACACTAAGCATCACCTAGAAGTCGACATAGTCATACTTACCCTCCTTTAGTCTCACTCTTTAGCTTACTTCATATGGACAAAAGAACTACCATCCTTAGTCAAACATATCATGGAAGGCAACTATAGCACAACCCTATCTTAAAATACATCACTCATAAGAACTCTTTCTTGAATGACCCTAAGTCATACTTGTGCCATGCATGAATAGCATCCCATAATACTACTCATGCTAAGTACTAATTTTAGGTCCTCATACTCATACTTTTTGATTTGGAACCTAGTTCCTCTCTTTAACTTTAGAACACTATGAGGTACTCTCTTAAGCACATCTTAGTTCATTATTACATTGAACCCTATGAGATACTACTTTTAGTATGTCTTAGTTCATCATCTACATGTACCTTATGAGATACTACTTTAAGCATGTCTAAGTCCATTCATACTCTTGAACACTATGAGGTACTTCATTAAGTAAGTCATAGTTCAATTATGCTTTAGAACACTATGAGATGTTTCTTCAAGCATGTCTAAGTTCATTGGATATGAAGATTGCTACTAGAAACCTTAACTCAACTATGTGAAGGCTTCCATCTCATGAGACCTAACTTTGGGAAAACCCACACTCTACTACGTAAGAGTTGCCCTTTTTCTTGGATAGTTCACACATCAACTAGGTGTGGTTCTCCTTTCTACTTGGAGACCGAACCCTATCTTGTGTGACACTCCATCTCATCTTCAATATCCACTTGGCGCCAAGCATACACCCCAAGGTTTACTTGTTAATCCCTGCTTAACACTCATAACTCATGGAAAGATGTCCTTGACAACCAATCCATGTTCAAGTGATTCTATCACTTCATACTTTCAAGCATTCATAGAGTAGGTTAGGTGAGTATAGGCCTTTCACCATAATCCAACCTATTAGACTTCTATTCTCTTTTAGGCTTTACTCTCAAAGCCCTAGTAATTCAACAATAATGACTACAAGCCTTACTCTCAAAGCTTTATTTCATTCTATCATCATTCATATCTAGATTACAATACATTTAAGTAATAAGCTTTATCTTAAGCAATTCTCATCACACTCTTCATTACTAGGTGATTCTTAGTCATAATTAATCATAAAGGTTCAATTCCATCTTTACAAGTCTAGACTCATCATATTCAATAAAGTCTAGTTCAATTCATAATTACATGATCCTAACCTTGAACAAATACAACTCATGTCATTGATATAAGAGAGTCACTTTTGAACCTTCAACTTGACCTCTAATGACATAAACCCACAAATATCACATTCATCAATTTAGACTAGGGTTTACCATAGAAATCACATAAATTCATCATAATATCACTAAAAAAAAGCTAAATTAACCATAATTAGGCATTATCCACTAGATTGGAATCATACCCACATCCTACCTACAATGTAAGAAGAACCCTAATTGGGTTTTTGATCTACAATTGGGGGATTACTAAGGAGGCTATATGGGTGGAAGAGCCCATATATGATAATCTAAGCATACCTTAATCAATGCCCTAGCACAAGCCTTTAGCAATGGAACCTTTGTTATTGACCTTAGCTTCAAGCCCTAGCTTCTTCTTTAATGGAGGTCTTTCTTAAAGAGAGAAATATTTGAGAGAGGAGTGATTTGGGGTTTTGATTCTAAATGACTTGGTTGGGATGTTTAATGACTTAAAAAGACTTTATATATATGTATAAAACCCATATAAAATGACCCCCATATAAAACTAACTAAATAGGAATTTACATAAATGACCCTAATTTGGCAGCCCCCGTCCAGGGACCACGCCCACTTGGACGGTCCGTCAAGGGCACCACGACTTGTGGTGGTGCTCGTGGTCCCTTGACCAGTGGCCATTCTTAGCTTGGCAACTTCCGTTGTGGCTAAGGGAAGTCCACGAGGCCTCCCACGGTCCGTGGTCAAGCCAACGGGCCATGGTGATGGTCGTGACCCCTTAGGCAGTAGCTTTGCCTCAAGAATTGACCTCCCACAAGTCTAAGGGGTCTTCACGGACCCCTTCACGGACCGTGGTCAAGAACACTGGTCGTTAACCCCTTGGGCAGTGGCTTGCCGAGGTTGGGCAGCCTTGGCCCCTTGGCTTAGGCTTGCCCTTTTGCCTTGGCACTTGCCCTTCCCATGCTCAACCAAACTCTAAATGGTCTTCTAAGCTATGAGGTTTAACACGTACCTTGATGTTCAACTACTAAACCCCTCATTCCAAGCACTTCAAGTCTCATCTACGACTCTAATTCTCAACATCACACTCTATAACCCTAACTTATGGCTCTAGTTTAGTCTACTAATTTACGGGTTGTTACAATATCTCCCCATTGGGAACATTCGTCCTCAAATAACAATTCTAAACACTTCTTAAAGGAAATGACTCTAGACTAGCAGTCCATCATGCATGCAACACATATAAATGCACACAAACAAGGAGGAAAGCTTCAATTCCCATCAAACATACTCAATGCAACAAAAAGGAAGTAAGAACTTCATCAACAACCCATTTATGCAAGAAATTCTCATAACTAGTCATATTCGAGAAGGAACTACCATCTCCTAATCATAACTTGCTCAACATACTCTCATGGCGCCCATACACAATTTACTCTAAAAGAGCATTCATTTCAAGGAGGAATCTTTCAACTCCAAAACTAAATCATGCTCAAATACTCATCTCATGAAGTCTATATGAAACTCCAGTTAATGTACTACAACATGAGGAAAATAATACATTGCCATGACCCAGAGGTACCCCCTAAATGTAACACGGCGTAATTGACCCCGAAGGGGTCTCATACCAGCCCTTAGCATATCATGACATAAGAACATAGGGGAAAATGCGAAAAATTTAAAACTTTCTTTACAATCGAAGTCTTTTATAAAATGAGAGAGTATCTATAACACAATGTCTGAAACCATCTATAACACTTGGATTTAAACTCTTGAAATACAATCTTAGGGACAAAAACCTTACATAAGTCTAAACATAAAAGAAAGACAATAAAGGACACATGGTCAAGTCCTCGAATACAATGAGGACTCACCAATCTTCTTCTTCTTGATCTACTATGAACCTAGCCACGAGGATGTAATCCAATTTCTCCAAAGCCTACACTTATAAAAAATTTAGAAAGATGGGGTTAGCACAAAAAGTACTAAGTATGGAAGCCAGTCATAAAAATCCTTAAAACATGCATAAAAAAGGACATTTCATTTGAAATCGTGCTATATGCCATTTTAGAACATCATCTTTGAAATAGTTGGAGAATGCAACTGATAAGGCAATTCACATAAATTTCATCATAACATAAGAGATATAATTATAATAACAAGCACAGTCTCCAACATCAACATAATTCATATCCCAATCTTCAAAAGGCATAGTTCATACACATAGACAAATACCAAGATTATCTCATCATAATAGAATCATCACATAAGCAACCTTGAGCTCTACTTGTGCAATGCATAGATAGGACCCCATAATCCTATCTACACTAAGTATCACTACTAGTCCACCATGATCATGCATAACATACCTTAACCTTAGCCATAACCAACATTCATAGTCAAAGAGACATTCATGTTCATAGCCTGTAATATGTAAAATCACTCATAGTAACAATCCATATCATGCATACATAAGATCACATATCATTATAGCATAAGGAACCCAAACTATAACCCCTTCATGAGTCTACTTGTGTAACGTATAAGTGAAGTCCCATACCCCCATTCACACTAAGTAAACCTATCAAGAAGTCATAAGCATAGTCCATGTTCATATTCATGTTCATGTTCAAAATTCATAATAAAGCATGCATAACTCATAATCATCATGTCATGAGGCAAACCTACCATACCCACTCTCAAAGCCTACTTGTGCAATGCATGAATGAAGTTCCATACCCCCATTCATACTAAGTAGAACCTCTTAAGAGACTATAGTAAATAACCCATGTTCTTGTTCTTGTTACTTGTTCATAATTAATGTTACTTGTTCATGTAGTGAGATATAGCCTTAACCGACATAGACCATGAGAGCTACATGTAATCCGATGTCAATAACCCACAACCAAAAGAGGTGTTCTACTTGCCTAAGGTAGAACGAACATGTTTAGCTTATAGGTGGATCCACTAGCTAAGAACCTATGTGGGAACATAGTTATGGGATAGGGAGATTGCTACTAGAAACCAAGACTAACTGAGGTAAAATGTTCCCATCTTTTGATCCTATCCACTCGGTGCTAAGCCTAATTCCCTTTTAAGTCTTTACTTAACTTCATTGTTTATGGAAGGGTGACTTAACATACAATCCAGTACAATATCATGGTAGCTCATGGATTCATTAGGTGAGAATGTCCTTTAAACCTTAGAATCATTAATATGTTAATAAACCTTTCACATCATGTTCACGGTGTTAAAGAGAATAGGCTTTCAATCAACACAACAATATTATCATAGTCCTAGATAATTCATGCATAGTCATGTGTAAGGGTAAGGGGAGAAAGATCTTGCATCAATACCACACATACCCAATTGTCATAGGATCTTCACTTTATAAGTGAATCATGAGTTCATATACAATTCTTGTCAACATGTACAAACATTCATAATTTGCCCTTCAAGGGCTATGAATCAACCAATCCCAAAACATCTAGAATTATCACATTAGATAAGGGGAGTATCAAGATTCAATAATACAATCATCATCATAGTCATGTTCATGCATGTGTGTGTGTGTGTGATTGTCCTTCCAATGTCACAACAACCATATTATCATAATAGACACTTTATTCCCAAAGTATTCATATACATGCTCATAATATCATAATCATGCATACACCTCATATCTTGTATTCAAAGGTAGTATTGAGTCAATACATCTAGCATTCAATACAAGAAATATAGATACAACCGTGACTCAAGTAATCCACTCACTTCATGCATAAACTCATGTGATCATATTATAGGTCATGTGGGTGAAGTCTAATTCATTATAGTGCCATATACAAACCAACATACATAATGACTTCCCTTTTGAAGCCTTAACATACTTAGTTTATCTACTTTAACTTTTACCCCTTTTAGCCCAAGGAGTCATCTGCATGTTACACGCCTTACTCTCAAGTAATGATTCACGTGATCATCAAGTGTACCTAATTGTCAAGGTAACCTCACCACATGTCTCATTCTTGATCAATTATAGTCATATAGGAAACATATAAACTCAATCTCAATATTACACAGCCATGACCCCTCATACAAGCCTTAATTAAATCAATTCATGTCTCGAAGCTTTACCCTTAAGGAATTCATGTCTAGGTGATCTAATCTAAGGCAATTCACCAAGAGGTTCATCAATCATAGAAGGTCACCTCTAACCCTCAACTTGCCTCTTTTATGACATAACCCTATAGTATATCAATATCACCATAGGATATTAGGTTAATCAAGTATACATGTAGAATCATACCTAAATCATGCAATTACGTCATAATCAACTCACATCCAATCAATTGGACCAACTTGCAACCCATCACATAATGTAAAGAAGAACCATAACTAGGATTGGGGTCTCATGGTTTCTTGAAGAATTTGAGTTAAAATCATATAAAATCAGTCTTACATTTATAAGCAAACATAATTCAACCTTTAAAAGCAACTTTAAAAGGAATCCATGGAGTTGAGTTGAAACCCTAGCTAATTGGGTTTTCTAGATGTGAGATAAAAGATTTCGAAAGAGCTCCTTGGGTGATAGCTTCCCAAGGATGAAGAACTCCCATACTTTAGGTGTAGAATCCAACCAAATTCGTATTGAAGATCTCCCTTCTTCAAGCTCTACCTTGAACTCTTCTTTGTTCTTCAATGGAGGTTCTAGAGAGAAGATTCTTGAAGAGGAGGGTAGTTGGGTTTTGATTTGGGGTCTTGGGTTATAATGAATTAATGAGGTGTTTAATGACATAAAATAGTTTATATATATATATGTATAATTACTATATTAAACTACCCCTACTCAAAACAACTTAACAATGAATTACCTAAACTAACCCACCTAAGGCCGAGTCTAAGGAAGTCTACAGGTGCAAACCACGAGACCCCCAACAACGGTCCGTGGATGAAGTCACGCCCCATATTGTGGGGTCGTGGTTTGAGTCTGCAACATGGCTCGTTGGACTTTGACAAACGGAGGCTATCTACAGGGAGTGGATGGACTTATGGGGCGTAGGTCCCATCCCTTTTTGGTTCAAAGGGGTCTTGGGGGTTAGGCTTTATGGTCCTCCTCAAGGACCCCTAGGGTGGTCCTTGGAGAGTCGTACCTTGAAGTTTAACCCCTAGACACTTCAACCTAAGCTCAGGAAGTTAATATGCAACCTAAAACCAAACATCAAACTCAAAAGCTCACACGTTAGGCTCTAGTTTTACGTATTAGTTTCTGTTAGACTCAAGCTTGATCTTACTAGATATCCGGGTTGTTACAGTATCTCCCCCTTAGGAACATTCATCTTCAAATGACACTTTAAACACTTTCATGCAATTAAAGACTCAAGACTAGAATCCCATCATGAATGAAACATCAAAATACACATAGACAAGGAGGAAATGTCACTCCATCTCATCTTAGTCAATGCAACACAAGGAAGTATGAATTACATCTAACAGCCCATTTATGCATGAGATTTTCATAACTTGTCATGTTCAAGGAGGAATTACCATCTCCTAGTCATGATGTTCTCAACACACTCTCATGGAGCTCATATGAAAATACTTCTCAAAACAAAGCATTTTATTCAAGGAGGAATTTCTCAAACTCCTAACTAAAGCATGCTCACAAGCAACCTTACCAACACCACTCAAGGTCTCACATACCTACCAAGCCGGGACTAAACCCTTCAAACTCACTATATCTCATAAGGTGAGAATTTCAAGTCAATTCAAATCATGGACACCTAGAACACTTAATGACCTTGCCATCTAAGCACATTTCTTGAAATTCTAAGGTTGGAACAAGTCATCACTCAACCTTTACATCTCTCACACAAGGTGATTCTAAATCATGGAGAATTTACACTTCTAGCCTCTTTCAAAGGAGTTTACTCACTCATATCTCTAGGCTTCACTTAAGCACTACTATTCATCAAAATCCAACACATCATAAAACTCATTATGGCTAAGTTGGGTTATACCAAAAAACCCATATGGCCACAATTAAACCCATGAATATAAGGACAACACAAAAGTTCATCATGTCCAATTTATCAAGTCACAAAAGACAAGTATAACCGGAATAGAGGTAAGCATAAAACACATACTGGGAGCAACATTAGGAGGAAACTCTTGTTCACTTCTAGCTTAAAGAGCATCAGACCTAATTTTCTTCCTTTCTCTTCCCCTAGCCATGAGTATTGTCCAATTTATCAAGTCACAAAAGACAAGTATAACCGGAATAAAGGTAAGCATAAAACACATACTGGGAGCAACATTAAGAGGAAACTCTTGTTCACTTCTAGCTTAAAGAGCATCAGACCTAATTTTCTTCCTTTCTCTTCCCCTAGCCATGAGTATCGGGCAATCCCTCATTTTGTGGTGACTCCCACTACAACCATAGCAACCCTTTGTGCCGGCTAGACACTTACCATCATGTTTCTTTCCACACCTAGCACAGGTAGGCCTAATCACATAAGATCCACTACCACTCACTCCTTGAGATTTTGGGGAAGACACATTCTTTTAGTTAAACTTAGGGGGAATATTGGAAGACTTTGGTCCCAAAAATCTTTCTTGAGTGGAAGTATCATTATCAACTCTATACCTCTCTTCAAGTTTCTCCATTTCAAAACATCGAGCATGGATCACAAGACAATCAATATCCATATCACTTCTAAGCATAGCCATACTATATTGTTTTGCTATCACGTCGGATAAACCCAACACAAACTTACTAATCTTTATTCTAGGGTTGGCTACTATAGAGGGAGCATATCTTGACAACCTAGTAAACACCCGAGCATACTCTTTAACACTCAACCTACCTTGGCAAATGTTAATAAACTCAAGTATCTTAGCCTCTCTCGTTTCTAAAGGGAAAAACCTATCAATGAACCCATTCTTAAATCTTTCCCATTTCATGGGTCCGTTTCTACTGGCAACTCTCCTTTCCATTGACTAAACCACATTAGAGCAACATCCTTCGATTCGTATGTGGACCATTCCGCCTTCTCTACCGGAGTTACTCCTACAATGTTCAACACTCTAGTGATCCCATCTATAAACTCTAGAGGATCTTCCTCTATCTTTGACCCATAGAATTCCAGAATCTTTATCCCATCTTGGGTCAACAATAGAAAATGATACCTAATATTCTCTTTAGACACATACTCCCCAATAGGGACAATATGAGATTGGAGAGGAACCTCTTTCTTTACTTTGTCTTCGTCATTTCTTTCAACATGAGCCCTTGAAGTAGTCATATCCTAAAAATCATAGGGCACACATTAGGAGAAAGACCTAATAAAACTAAACTCTAAGGAACGATTGAGAATGAAGAAGTGAAGTTTTCCTAACATCCCATAGCCTCCTATTCATAAAATGTGGTGCATTTCACATTTATGAACAAGACTATACAAAAAGTGGTTTGAGACATCCTAAAAACCATCCCAAAACCTTATGCTCTGATACCAAGTTTGTCACGACCCAGGGGTACCCCCTAGACGTAACACGGTGTACTTGACCCCGAAGGGGTCTCATACCAGCCCTTAGCATATCATGACATAAGAACATAGGAAAAAATGAGGAAAATTTAAAACTTTCTTTACAATCGAATTCTTTTATAAAATGAGAGAGTATCTATAAAACTATGTGTCAAACCATCTATAACACTTGGATTTAAACTCTTGAAATACAATCTTAGGGACAAAAACCTTACATAAGTCTAAACATAAAAGAAAGACAATAAATGACACATGGTCAAGTCCTCGAATACAATGAGGACTCACCAATCTTCTTCTTCTTGATCTACTATGAACCTAGCCACGAGGATGTAATCCAATATCTCCAAAGCCTACACTTATAAAAAATGTAGAAAGATGGGTTAGCACAAAAAGTACTAAGTATGGAAGCCATGCATAAAAATCCTTAAAACATGCATAAAAATGGACATTTCATTTTAAATCGTGCTATATGCCATTTTAGAACATCATCTTTGAAATAGTTGGAGAATGCAACTGATAAGGCAATTCACATAAATTTCATCATAGCATAAGAAATATCATTATAATAACAAGCACAGTCTCCAACATCAATATAATTTATATCCCAATCTTCACAAGGCATAGTTCATACACATAGATAAATACCAAGATTATCTTATCATAATAGAATCATCACATAAGCAACCTTGAGCTCTACTTGTGCAATGCGTAGATAGGACCCCATAATCCTATCTACACTAAGTATCACTACTAGGCCACCATGATCATGCATAACATACCTTGACCTTAGCCATAACAAACATTCATAGTCAAAGAGACATTCATGTTCATAGCCTGTAATATGTAAAATCACTTATAGTAACAATCCATATCATGCATACATAAGCTCACATATCTTTATAGCATAAGGAACCCACACTATAACCCCTTCATGAGTCTACTTGTGCAACGTATAAGTGAAGTCCCATACCCACATTCACACTAGGTAAACCTATCAAGAAGTCATAAGAATAGTCCATGTTCATATTCATGTTCATGTTCAAAATTCATAATAAAGCATGCATAACTCATAATCATCATGTCATGAGGCAAACCTACCATACCCACTCTCAAAGCCTACTTGTGCAATGCATGAATGAAGTCCCATACCCCCATTCATACTAAGTAGAACCTCTTAAGAGACTATAGTAAATAACCCAAGTTCTTGTTCTTGTTACTTGTTCATAATTAATGTTACTTGTTCATGTAGGGAGATATAGCTTTAACCGACATAGACCATGAGAGCTACATGGAATCCGATGTCAAGAACCCACACCCAAAAGAGGTGTTCTACTTGCCTAAGGTAAACGAACATGTTTAGCTTATTGGTGGATCCACTATCTAAGAACCTATGTGGGCACATAGTTATGGGATAGGGATATTGCTACTAGAAACCCAGACTAACTGAGGTAAACGGTTCCCATCATCTGATCCTATCCACTCTGTGCTAAGCTTAATTCCCTTTAAGTCTTTGCTTAACTTCATTGTTTATGGAAGGGTGACTTAACATACAATCCAGTACAATATCATGGTAGCTCATGGATTCATTAGGTGGGAATGTCCTTTCAACCTTAGAATCATTAATATGCGAATAAACCTTTCACATCATGTTCACGGTGTTAACGAGAATAGCCTTTTAATCAACACAACAATATTATCATAGTCCTAGACAATTCATGCATAGTCATGTGTAAGGGTAAGGGGAGAAAGATCTTGCATCAATACCACACATACCCAATTGTCATAGGATCTTCACTTTATAAGTGAATCATGAGTTCATATACAATTCTTGTCAACATGTACAAACCTTCATAATTTGCCCTTCAAGGGCTATGAAACAACCAATCCCAAAACATCTAGAATTATCACATTAGATAAGGGGAATATCAAGATTCAATAATACAATCATCATCATAGTCATGTTCATGCATGGGTGTGTGTGTGTGTGATTGTCCTTCCAATGTCACAACAACCACATTATCATAATAGACACTTTATTCCCTAAGTATTCATTAACATGCTCATAATATCATAATCATGCATTCACCTCATATCTTGTATTCAAGGGTCATATTGAGTCAATACATCTAGCATTCAATACAAGAAATATAGATACAACCGTGACTCAAGTAATCCACTCACTTCATGCATAAACTCATGTGATCATATTATAGGTCATGTGGGTGAAGTCTAATTCACTATAATGCCAAATACAAACCAACATACATAATGACTTCCCTTTTGAAGCCTTAACATACTTTGTTTATCTACTTTAACTTTTGCCCATATTAGCCCAAGGAGTCATCTGCATGTTACAAGCCTTACTCTCAAGCAGTGCCTCACATGATCATCAAGTGTACCCAATTCTCAAGGTAACCTCACCACATTCCTCATTCTTGTTCAATTATAGTCATATAGGAAATATATACACTTAATCTTAATATTACATAGCCATGACCCCTCATACAAGCCTTAATTAAATCAATTCATCTCTTGAAGCTTTACCTTTAAGGAATTCATGTCTAGGTTATCTAATCTAAGACAATTCACTAAGAGGCTAATCAATCATAGAAGGTCAACTCTAACCCACAACTTGCCTCTTTCATGACATAATCCTATACTATATCAATTTCAGCATAGGATATTAGTTTAATCAAGTATACATGTAGAATTATACCTAAATCATGCAATTACATCATAATCAATTCACATCCAATCAATTGGACCAACTTGCAACCCATCATATAATGTAAAGAAGAACCATAACTAGGATTGGGGTCTCATGGTTTCTTGAATAATTTTAGTTAAAATCATATAAAATCAGTCTTACATTTATAAGAAAACATAATTCAACCTTTAAAATCAACTTTAAAAGGAATCCATGGAGTTGAGTTGAAACTCTAGCTAATTGAATTTTCTAGATTTGAGATAAAAGCTTTCGAAAGGGCTCCTTGGGTGATAGCTTCCCAAGGATGAAGAACTCCCATACCTTAGGTGTAGAATCCAACCAAATTCGTATTGAAGATCTCCCTTCTTCAAGCTCTACCTTGAACTCTTCTTTGTTCTTCTATGGAGGTTCTAGAGAGAAGATTCGTGAAGAGGAGGGTAGTTGGGTTTTGATTTGGGGTCTTGGGTTATAATGAATTAATGAGGTGTTTAATGACATAAAATAGTTTATATATATATGCATAATTACTATATTAAAATACCCCTACTCAAAACAACTTAAGAATGAATTACCTAAACTAACCCACCTAAGGCCGAGTCTAAGGAAGTCTACAGGTGCAAACCACGAGACCCCCAACAACGGTCCGTGGATGGAGTCACTCCCCGTACTGTGGGGTCGTGGTTTGAGTCTACAACATGGCTCGTGGGACCTTGACACACGGAGGCCATCCACAGGGCGTGGATGGACCTATGGGGCGTAGGTCCCATCCCTTTTTGGTTCAAAGGGGTCTTGGGGGTTAGGCTTTATGGTCCTCCTCAAGGACCCCTAGGGTGGTCCTTGGAGAGTCGTACCTTGAAGTTTAACCCCTAGACACTTCAACCTAAGCTCAGGAAGTTAATATGCAACCTAAAACCAAACATCAAACTCAGAATCTCACATGTTAGGCTCTAGGTTTACGTATTAGTTTCTGTTAGACTCTAGCTTGATCTTACTAGATATCCGGGTTGTTATTTGCATATAATCCATCTTTAACAAGACCTAGGAATTTTCATGAACATGCACATAAGAATATCATGGCAACACATAATCACATAATGACCTTCCTAGATAGGCACACTAACTCCCCATTGGGAGTAAGCCTACACAAGTTCTTCTATACATAATTCATAACATAAGGTAACAATGAATCATCACTCATAATAAAGACAACTTCAAGTCCATCACAACAAGTCTCAAAAGACAAGAAATCTGGAAATTTACTAAAACATAAACATATACCGGAAGGGACATGAGTAGATCACTCTTGATCTTCTCTAGATTGGAGAGCATAAAATCTATTCTTGTTTTGAGGCTCCTCATCAACACCACTACAGTCAACTTTCTTACCCTCTCTTTCTTTAGCCTTAAGAACCGGGCAATATCTCACTTTGTGCCCATCCTTTCCACACCCATAATAACCATTCATGCCAGCTAGGCACTTATGATTCCTCCCACACTTGGTGCATCTAGGCTTAGGAAATGAAGATTCTTGGCCGAAATACTTTGGTCTTGACTTAAACCTACCTTGCTCATCGGACTTAGCATTGGGAACATTCCCACCATTGGTTCTAGCTCTTTGCCCCTCCCTATTCATCTTCTTAATATTTTGATCCTCAATTTGTTCAACCTGAACCATGAGACTTGAAATATTCATACTAGGGATAAGCATTGCCGAACGACACTCATTTTCTACCAATTCGGACACTCCCATCACGAATTTATTCATTCTAGCCCTTGAATTCGTCACTAAAATTGGAGCATACTTGGATAGTTGGGTGAACTTAAGAGCATACTCCTTCACACTCATACCTCCTTGATGAACGTTAATGAATTCTTGCATCTTTCGTTCCCTCAATTCTAGGGGAAAGAACCTATCTAGTAATGTTCTTTAAGCCCTTCCCACTCTATTGGACCCCCTTCTACCGGCCTACTATCTTTCCATTGTTCATACCATATTTGAGCTATATCCCTCAATTGATAAGCGATTAGTTCTACTTTCTCTATCGTAGTCAAGCCCATGATGGCAAGCACCTTATACACCTAATCTATAAAACCTTGAGGATCTTCTTCCATCTTAGAGCCATTAAACTCCGGAGGGTTTATCCAAAAAAATTCCCTTACTCTAGAAGCACCCATCCCCCTTATTGGGTTTACCAAAGCCACAACATCTCTATTGGCCTGCACCATCAAGGCTTGAGCCAACACTTTCATAGAAGCCCTAAACTCCGTAAGGGTGGCATTCCCAATTGGAGGGTCATTTGGAACTTGAGGAGGAGCTTGGTTTAGGACTTATGGAGGAACCTCTTGTTCTCCATTGTCCTCATCATCCCTCCTAGCATTAGAACTAGTATTAGCCATAACCTGAAAAACCATAGAGCAAAGGTTAGGAGAAAGACCTACTAGATCTAAACTCTATAGCACAAATTTAGAGAATGAAAAAATGAGATTTCCTAAACATCCAATAGCCTCCTATTCATAAATGTGGCGCGCTTCACATTTATGAACAAGACCCTACTAGACGTGGTTTGAAACAATCCTAGAACCACTCTAAACCTTGTGCTCTAATACCATGTTTGTCACGACCCAGGGGTACCTCCTAGATGTAACATGACATAATTGACCCCAAAGGGGTCTCATGTAAGCCCTTAGCATAATCATAACATAGGATAATAGAAAGTATGGGAAAATTTAAAACTTTTGTTAACCATACAATCGAAAACAGTTTCCATAAACAAGCTGAAGTCTTTACTAACTCTTTGTCTCAAACCATTTATTAAAACTCTTGAATAAAAGACTTGGGACGCAGCCCACATAAATGTCTAAAACATAAGGAAAATGACATAAAGGAAACATAAGGGGTTTGTCCTCGAAGCTAAGAGGACTCACCAATTCTTCAACTCTTCTTGCACCTTAGCAACCTAGCCTCCAAAGCAACTAAATCTCCGAAACCCTACATTTGGTTTGAATGTAGGCAATATGCATTAGTAAAAAATTTACCAAGTATGAAAGCTAGCGCAATATCATAAGAGCATCTCAAAATGGTTAGTCAACATAAGACATAAGCATAAGAGATAATAACATAATCATAGCATAATCTCCAACATAAGCATCATATAATCATAAGCTAACATAATACATAAGTAATGAGCATAGGAGATAAGTCATATTCATATAAGCATAGTTTACTCTTAGTCATCTATACCCTAATAGCACCATTCTCAAGTAACCTCAAAAGCATACAAGTGCAAAGTAAGAATAGCATCCCATAATACCACCCAAGCAAGTATCCCTTTTTAGTCATCTTAATCATAGTCTATATATATGGTCAACTCTTAAGCTTCTTTACCATAAGGGTATCATACTCCTAAGTAACCTCAAGGCACACTTTTGCAATGCATGAAATTCATCCCATAATACCATTCACACTAAGCATCACCTAGAAGTCAACATAATCATACTTACCCTCCTTTAGTCTCACTCTTTAGCTTACTTCATATGGACAAGGGAACTACCATCCTTAGTCGAACATATCATGGAAGGCAACTATAGCACAACCCTATCTTAAAATGCATCACTCATAAGAACTCTTTCTTGAATAACCCTAAGCCATACTTGTGCCATGCATGAATAGAATCCCATAATAATACTCATTCTAAGTACTGATTTTAGGTCCTCATACTCATACTTCTTGATTTGGAACCTAGTTCCTCTCTTTAACTTTAGAACACTATGAGGTACTCTTTTAAGCACATCTTAGTTCATTATTAGGTTGAACCCTATGAGATACTACTTTTAGTATGTCTTAGTTCATCATCTACATGGACCCTATGAGATACTACTTTAAGCATATCTAAGTCCATTCATACTCTTGTACACTACGAGGTACTTCATTAAGTAAGTCTTAGTTCAATTATGCTTTAGAACACTGTGAGATGGTTCTTCAAGCATGTCTAAGTTCATTGGATATGGAGAATTATACCAGAAACCTTAACTCAACTATGTGAAGGCTTCCATCTCATGAGACCTAACTTTGGGAAAACCCAAACTTTACTACGTAAGAGTTCCCCCTTTTTCTTGGATAGTCCTCACATCAACTAGGTGTGGTTCTCCTTTCTACTTGGAGCCCGGACCCTATATTATGTGACACTCCATCTCATCTTCAATATCCACTTGGAGCCAAGCATACACCCCAAGGTTTACTTGTTAAGACTTGCTTAACACTCATTACTCATGGAAGGATGTCCTTGACAACCAATCCATGTTCAAGTGATTCTATCACTTCATACTTTCAAGCATTCATAGGGTAGGTTAGGTGAGTATAGACCTTTCACCATAATCCAACCTATTAGACTTCTATTCTCTTTTAGGCTTTACTCTCAAAGCCCTAGTGATTCAACATTCATGACTACAAGCCTTACTCTCAAAAATTTACTTCATTCTATCATCATTCATATCTAGATTACAAGACATTGAAGTAATAAGCTTCATCTTAAGCAATTCTAATCACATTCTTCATTACTAGGTGATTCTTATTCATAATTCATCATAAAGGTTCAATTCCATCTTTACAAGTCAAGACCCATCATATTCAATAAAGTCTAGTTCAATTCATAATTACATGCTCCTAACCTTGAACAAATACCACTCATGTCATTGATTTGAGAGAGTCACTTTTGAACCTTCAACTTGACCTCTAATGGCATAAACCAAAAATATCATATTCATCAATTTAGACAAGGGTTTACCATAGAAATCACATAAATTCATCATAATATCAGTAAACAAAGCTAAATCAACCATAATTAGGTATTATCCACTAGATCGGAATCATACCCATATCCTACCCATAATGTAGGAAGAACCCTAATTGGTGATACGCTCAAATTACACCTCCTTAAAGAAGCATAAACGATCGTTATCAAGTAAAGAACCCAACTTGTAGGTTGTGGTCGATCCCACGAGAAAAATGGTTTAGACTTAACTTTAACCAACAATTATATTTGTTTAGTCAAATTACTTCCAGAAACAAGTAATTAAAGGGGAGGATTTGTGAAACAAATTGTAAGAATTCAGTACGTAATCAGTAAACAAAAGTCAATTTTGGTTGTTATCAAGATGAGAGAATTAACTAGGGTATACGTGTTCCCCACAAGCTCATAACGCAGTAATCCTAGTAATAGCAATCCTTTCCTAGTGTACTTCATCCAAAGTGAAGCTAGGTATCTCTAAATCCTTGGTCCAGCATCTAGAGAATTTTACCCCGCTCCTTGGTCCGGCTACGTGTGTATAATTACTAACCCTTACCTTTACCTCATATTAGACATCACATCGATGTTTGACTTAGTTATTACTTCGCACCAATCGACACTAGACTATTAGATAGTATCACACTAAATCTATGTTGATAATTCTTT